>CM053502.1:31478719-31580302 GCA_028627145.1 Eidolon dupreanum
AGAAGTTTCCTTTTCACTTTGCCTCTTTTTCCTGATGTGGAGAAAAGCAAACTACACAGACTGCTAATTTCTGCAGTCTCAGACAATCAGAATTCCAACCGTCTGGGAGAGCCAACCTAAGAAAGCAAGAAATTAATCTTCTCAAAGTTAACGTCTTCGAGGCGTCGCGGCAGTATTTGGGTTGGACGTAACCTTGCTATCGTAATGCAGATGAAACCTCAAATTTAATAAGGCTAAGACAACTCGGACAATGTAAGAAACATAACAGGATATTGCAATGAGATTAGGGTGCTTCCTCTGGACAGCATGGATGTCGGGGAGAGGGGAGAGGGCAGGGTGGAAGACAGATGGTGTGGTCTACCCCAGGGGCCGGAGAGGTAAGTCCTGGTCCCAGGCTTAGTCTGAGGACTAAGAAGCCTGGGCAGAGGGGAGCTGGGCTCGTTGAGATACCTCAAGTCCAGCCTGGTGTGGGAGCACAGGCTCCACACTTAGGTTAAATGTAAACCAGCTGCAAGGATGGGAGTGTTACAGTTGGATGGGGTGGGGAAGGCTTACCTCATGAAAGAACTGTGGAAACGGCTGCTGGAAAGATAATAAAAGGATTAACTGCTATTTTAGTGGGCCATTTACTCTTCAATCAAAGTGTCTCATCTATTTCCTGTTCTCCAGAGGCTCCCAGTCCAAAATTCCTTTGTCTATTACAGCACATGGTAGCAGAGGCCTGTCATGAGAAATTAATAATTTTACAGGGAAGGGTGATTTTATTTATCTGGGTGGGGGCTGGATCCTGCCCCTTTCTAGGGGTTGCCTACTGCACCAGCATCTCAGGAAGGGAGAGCACTCCCATGACAAGCCAGAGTTGCTCAGAGGAGACCTCTGCTACCATCTCCAGATAGTGGCACCCAGCAGGGCTGGCCCTAGGACCCCCGAGAATAATCAGCTGAACAAGAGAAGATCTACACAAACAAGAGCATCACAGTTTAGGAAGATGTGGGTTCAGATTCCACTTCAATGGTTACCAACTGTGTAATCTAGGGCAAGTTGTTTTTATTTATTGTTGTTACTATTATCGCTGTCATACTAGCCTTTATGATTCTTATTGTTGTTACTGTTCATCTCTAATTAGCTGTGTGACCTGGGGCAAATTATGCAACATCTTTCAGCCTCAGTTCCCTCCTCTGTAAAATGAGGGTTAACAGTAGCTATCACATAGGGTAGTTGTGAGGATCACATGGAATTATCGCTTAGACTAGGTCCTGCATACGGTTCGTGCCCAGAAGCTGCATGCCGGTATCATCACCATAATCCCAAATCCCTGAAGAGGCAAGATGAACTGTTCTTATAGTAGCATGTGGAAAGCCAGCGGGGCCCCCATTGAACCTTTGTTTCTTCATCTGTAAAAATAGTGGAAATTACAAGACTCTTGTGAAGATTAAATGCAACCATGGGTGAGTACAGACACAGCTTTAATATCACCTCCTCCTTGAAGCCCTTCTGGGCTTTCCTTCTCTGAAACTATGCAAATGCCATCCCAGAACCTGTCACTGTCTCCACACCCACTTCCTGCCCATCACTGACTGTGAGTACTCCCAGGGCAAGGACCTTGGCAGGTTCCCGTCTGAGTACTCAGAACCAGGCATAAGCCAGGTGTAAGCCAGTGACTACTGAATCAAGTAAGAAAGAACCCTAGAGAGAGATCCTGAGACTACACTGAGCAATCTGGGTTTCTTTGACCCACTTGCTGGTCCTCCATTTACCTACTGGAAAATGGGCAGTGAAGACCTCAATCATCTCCAAGGGTCCTAATGTCCAACAGAGAAACTCCTGGATACTATGATTCCATATGGGAGGCCATAGAGTGAGAAGGCTGCTAACCACACCACACTGGGGTTTAGGTCGTGCAGCCTCCATGTAGGCCCTCACAGACACCTGTGGAATCTCACTCACAGGAGACATGACAGAAAGGAAAACTGTAGCTCAGCAGCTGTCAGCTACAGTGTCTCAGAGAGAGACAGGGCCCCTCTGTCTTCCAGCAGCCCTGGCCTGTGATGGCTATTGGTCATCTCCTTCCAGGCAGGAATATGCCTTTCTGCAAGCCATGTGTCACAACATCCCAAGTGCACTGGGGCATCCTCAGCGAGTGGCCTGGCCACCATCTCTTCCTCTAGTATATTCTTGGGCCAAAGGCCCATTATAAACTCAGATTCTCAATCTGCTCACTCCAGCCTCTCCTGGCGACACCAGCATGCCAACCACAGGTTCCCTTTTACTTCCGGTCTTTTGCAGAGGCTGTTCACTTCCCCTATAAAGTGAATTCTTTCTCATTCTCAAAACCCAGCCTACTTGAAGCTGAAAGAGTTGGGCCAATGGATACCCTGCTCACAGCAATACAAGGAAATGGGAACCAAAGGGTGAATACCTGGTCCCAGCAGGATGGAGTTTAGGTTGCCAGCTGCCAATGTTTCCTGCTTCCTCCCTGGTCCCTATGAATGCTGCCCTGGGCTTTGAGCAGAGACAGATGTGTGCCCCCTGTTCCCACTGCACCCTTTCCCAGACAGTGCTCCTTGAGGCAGGGCCTAGCGACAGTGACAGCACACAAATGTGGAGGAACTCGACCTTGGCTATGACTCTGATCCTGCAAACCAGATATACTGCTTTTTTCTTCTGCCTCACCAATGCCCCAACAGCTAATAAGACTGAGTTGGGTCTTGGTGGCTCTTCCAGCCCTTCCACTCCAGGCACGTACCTCTTCTGGTGAGCTGGCCAGGCCTCAGGTGCAGGCATGGTGGCTCAGCTGAGGATATTGGAGACTAAGCCTACATTCCCAGTCTCTAATAAGGATTTTTACCACCGTGTGAGAAGACACAGAAATGATCAGTCAAAGGGGCCGGAGCCACCAGTGCCTGCAGTTAATGTGTATGTGTATGTCTCCCTGGAAGCCTTAGTCTCAACCCCAGCCAGAACAATGCAGGCGCTATCCAGGGCCTTATCTGTTAACCCCTGGCCATGCTCCAAAGCCTGCTCAAGGGACCCAAGCTGGATGCCTGTTGAGGACCCAGTGCTCAGGTCTGTGGGATGCTCCAGGAGGCCCAGGGAGCCTCCATGGGAAGGACGCTGGGTGACCGCCCAGTAGGACAGCATGCTCCCCACAACTCATTTGGCCATCATTAGGTGGGACACTGAGCATGTGCATAGAAGAAATAAAGCTAGCCAAGCCTGCTTTGAATTCGGAGCACTTGTGTCACTGCTTGAACGAGTGTGTGTGACACCAGGCCACGTAGTACACCTTGGGGTAGGAGATGGGGTACCTGGAGAATACAAGGGGCCCTTTGCCAAGGCTCCCAGTGACAGGGGCACTGACTATCTTGATCGATGGCCACATCCATAGCATTGGTCCTTCCCTCCTCAACCACAGGACATCTCAGCTGGCCCCCAGGTAAAGAGACCCAGGTAGGCTTCTCCAGGCAGTGAGAGGATGTCGCTTTGCTGGTCAGCCAGGCGTGGCCTTGTGGCCGTGGGAACTCACCATGCACTTGTTGGGTTTCTCTCCCGAGTGCACCCTCATGTGGATAAGCAGCTTGTAGCGGGCATTGAAGGGCTTGTAGCGTCGCACGCAGCCTGCCCAGAAGCAGGTGAAGTCCTCACCCTTGCGCTGGTCAATGTGGCTCTTCTCGATGTGCCGCACCAGCTCCTCCTGCTGCTCATATGCTGCACAGCAGTCCACCCAACGACATGCCTGCCGCCCAGCCACCACTCTCCCTGCCAGGCCGAGCCCCAGGCCTCCAAGGCCTGGCCCCGGTGGCAACTGAGACAAGGGATAGGGAGGTGGCAGGCCCTGCTGGTGAGGCCCAAAGAGTTCTGAGAACTCATCCGCAGGCTCCTGCTTCAAGAAGCCCGCCTTCTGGCAGGATTCAAATTGCAAACTGCCTTCATGGCTCTCAGTGGTCGCAGGGCTGGCCCGGGCCCGCTTGGGAGGGACCCCCAGGTCTCCTGACAGAGGGGGGCTCCGGAATCCATTTACGCAGGTAACCAGAGCTGTCTGGGAGGAGCGGATGATGGAGGTGATGTCAGAGGAGGCACAGGCTGAGGAGGAGGCTGAAGAGGTGGGGGGCAGGCCCAAGAGGCAGCAGCGCTTCAGGCCACCCTCAGGGAGGTGGGCCTCCGGTGGGGGGCCCAGGCTGGTACTGGGTTCACTACCCAGAAGGTAGCAGGAAGGTATGGGGTTGGTAAGGCCTCGGCCTGGGAGGTCCAGGTCTGTGTGCAGGCCTGTGGCTGGCGGGGCCCGGCAGTGAGCAGACAGGGGTGATCGCGCTTCCATCATGGCTCGGTAGCCGGGCAGAGATTCCTGTTTGATATGCTGTGTGGCCGGGAGGCCGCCATTCATATACGTGGCCTGGGGTCGGGGTGACCTGAAAGACAGTGGCCAGAGAGTTCATGAGAAGGCAGGTACTCCACAGTGGGGAGGCCCAGGCAGGGGGTGCTGGGGGACCTGAGGACTGAGGGCCAGGGAAGCTCAGAACAGAAGAGAAAGGCTGAGGGCTGGAAGTGCAGAGAGAAGTGGGCAGGGGAGGGGTAGAAACTGGTTGTCTGGTCAGCAGGGAAGAATGTGGAGGAAAAAGGGGCTGGGGAGAGGTTCAAAAGAGACAGGAGGTCTGAAGAGGAGAATGCTGAAAGAAGCACCGTTTCATCCTTTTACCAAGTCCAGCCCACCACCTCCAGCCCTGGATGCCATCCCATCCTGCCTCTGAGGCCCCCCTAGGGTCTGCCCTGATCCCCTGCTCCTGACCTTCTAGTACGTTCTGGAGGAAGAAGACCAAGGTTGACATTCTGAGGGACACCCAGGTCCAGTTTGTTTTAAATTTTGCTTACCTGTCTCTTAAATCTTTATTAATTTTTGTAATCTTTCACAATCTCTAAAAATGTTAATTGTGTGATGTTTTGTCCCAAGCAATTTGTCTTTTCCACTGTGAACATCAGTCATGATGAGGGGTGCATCCTAGGAATAACTGAAGAAAAGCTTCTTGGGTGGGTAGATATCCCGGAATTCCAAGCCCAGATACCATGACTGCATGAGACACAACTCTGGGGAGAAGCCATGGGCAGGCAGGGCAGGCAGGGTAGCACGTGGGAGGCAAGGAATCTGGTTTCCAGGCAAGGTGCAGCTACTCCCAGCTGGGCACACCTGAACAAGGTGTTCTGGGCCTCTCTCCTCACCCCAATATCAGAATATGGTTCTTCTCGTGTGGATGAGGATGGTGTGATGGTGTGATGAGCAGAGCTGGGCTCACTGAGGTGGTGTCTTCATCACGCAGGTGGTACGTTCATTTCTAGAGAGGGTTATCTATCTCCCAAATTTGAGACAAGTAAGTGCAGGTAGAGACACCAGGGCCAGCTGGTTACCAGAGGAAGGGAAGAGGCCAGCAAGCTGATGCTGGGCCTCGTGTCAGAGAAGCTCCTACTGGCTGTCTGGGCAGAACAGGAAGCCTGCTTATGTGCCTAAACTCTGACTAAGATATCCCATGTGTCAGACTTTGCCCCATCTGAGCCTTGCTTCCCTCACCTGTGAAACAAGGACCAGTGCTCTCTACCTCAGAGGGTGGTTGCCAGGATCAAGTGAGAGGACAGATGCCATGACAGCCATCTGGAAAGAGGACAGCAGGGCAAATAGTGTCATCATCACTGCCACTGTCCTCAGGCTCTCTGCAGCCAGGCCTGTGGGGCTGTGGGATCATCATCTGTCCCTCTTTTTCTCAGTGTTACTTCCTGCAGCCCCTCCCTCTCTGGCTGTGCAGCTGTGGCATTACCCAGCTCCAGTCACAGATGGAGGGGAAGGGAAGGGATAGAGAAGGAAAGTCAGAGCCCAGAGCCCTTAGAGCACCACTGCCAACTCCATCATTACCCGGGGCAGGAAAGGATCCAAGAGGGCAAAGGGCTTGCCCACAGTCACTAGCAGCAAGCAGTGACAGGGCTGGGACCAGAACCCAGGCTCCCCTTCTCCTGTCTGTATGCTTTTCTCCTATGGAGAACTCACCTGAAGCCCTACCTGGGTAAAGGCTTGGGGTTGGGGCTCTTCTACTTATTTCTCATCTACACTTGAATAATTCTCCACCTAGCTCACCAGAGACCTCTCTTCCCTCCTGGGAACTCTGCTGCCCAGAGTGCGGATAGTGGGCAGCAGCAGAAGAAACTTGGGATTCTGAGGTAGAAAGCAAACACATAACCCCCTCCCCAGGGCTGGGATTGCTGGGCCCACCATCACCAGCAGAAAGCTCCGAGTAGCTTAAAGATATGATATACAAGTTGTGACTTTGTGGAGCGTAAAAAAATAAATAAATGCACAGCTGCTCTTTGCACAGTTGTGATCCTGGGCCTGGCAGAGGTGGGCATGGGCAGGGAAGGGCAGCCAGGCAAGACTCTGTTTCGAGCAATCCCTTTAAAAACAGTGCCAGGTTAAAGCAACCCCCACCAGAAGAAAACAGCTGTAGCATTCTGCAATTGAGTCACCTGAATAATCAACAGCAAAACCTTGAGTGACATCAGGTGGAGAGGGGGCTCTAGTCCTGGTGTTCCATGGCTTCAAATGTTAGCTGAAGCAGCCCCCACTTGCCCATGCTCTGCTGCTGAGCCCTGTGCATCTCAGGCAACTCCCACCACACCTCTAGAAATTGTGAACAAGGGTCCCCAAACAGAGCAAACAACCCTGGAGCAGCCCCATGTGCTAGACACTTTCCCGAAGGCTGTCTCGTGCAATCTTAACACAGGAGAATGATGCCTGGTATCTGCTGAACGCATGACCAAATTCTTCAAGGGAGAGGCCACCATCTGTTTTATACTTATGAAAACTGAAGCAACTTGCCCAAGCGTCAGAGGCAGTCAGTGATAAAGCAGGAATTTGAATCTGGATCTGTTTGAATCAGAGCCTGGATTTTCCTACAACACTCTACTGCCCGGGGCCCCAGCTTCCTCATCTGTAAAATGATCTAATTTCATGACCATTATGTTTCCTGGCAGCCTCAATGTCCTGAGTCTCAAGGACTCAAAAGTGCTTCTGTCTGTCTGTCATCCTGGACCCTGGAAGGGAGCTGCTAAAATTGGGGAAATCAATGTTTCACCAGCAGAGACTCAAAGGGACAGGAGAGTGATCTCGGACCGCATGGGGTCTACATGCCCACTGCTTCAGGGGCTGTGGCCTGGACTGAGGGTCAGCGAGTTTACTCCACAGGCTTTTCACTCTGCTGGGTGATGTTAGGGACTCAAAACAGTTCAAAGCCCAGGTCCTCAGCCTTGAGAAGCTCCCCTTCTAATAGGGAAGCCAAGGACCAGCCCCTGAGGGAATGCTTAAACTCTGCTGAGGAGTGTGTAGAGTTGTGGCAAACAAGAGAGCAGGAAGGCTGAGACATGAAGATGTGAAATGTGTGGCCCATTCAGACCAAGGTCAAGAAGCTGGCGTGGTGGGCGGGCAGGGGCAGCTCCTGGCACTACTGGGGGTCTGCACACACTGTGTTTTTTTCCCTCATTTTTGGTAAGGAAATGAGGCCTGGAGAGGGTCAGCATCTTGCCCAGAGAGCCAGTGATGGAGCTAGAACTCATACTGTACTTCACAATAGATTCTGCTGACCATGGCCAGTGGCGGGCAATCATTTTAAGCACAGAAATGACAAAATCAGGATATTACTGAAGTTCCTTAAAACTCCTCACACTTACTGGGTGACCTCAGGGTACTTTTGTAGCCTCTCTGGCCTCAGTTTCCCCACCCCATAGTGGTTGTGGGTTAAGCGAGTTAACACACAAAAAGTGTTTGGCCCAGTGTGGCACATAGTAAGAACACTAAGATTGTTGCTTATCAGCAGCAGGAGCTGGGCTTCCTGGGACTGTGTGGACTAAATGAGAGAATGTGTTCAGACAGCAGTCACTCAGAAAGTGGGAGCTATTTTATTAGTATTAGAAACCTGGGCTGGAGGCAAAGAGACTGGCTGATGCAGCTGCCACAGGAACCCAGGAAGTGGATCAAGATGTCAGAGATCAGGAGGGAATGACAAGAACAGAGAGGAGGGGTCGCAAACACAAGGCAATCTAGTGAGAGGGCGAAGAGATGGGATTCACTGGGTGTGGTAGAGAGGCTGGGCCCTCTTTTTCTTTAGAAAAATGAGGGAGTCTAAAAGTGCCTGACCAAATTCAACTACTTCAGTGGCAGAGGTGGCAGCAATTTAGATTGATGCTGTTGTTGAGTTCTGGGTACAGACTCTTCTGTGCCCTAAATTGTCAAAATGACATTCAAAATGACAAAATGGTATTTCTGATCATCTCTATCAAAAAAAAAAAAAGAAGAAAAGAAAAGAAAAGAAAAGAAAAGAAAAGAAAAGAAAAGAAAAGAAAAGAAAAGAAAAGAAAAGAAAAGAAAAAGAAAAGAAAGCATTTGCTTAGCTTTCCCTAGATTAGCATAGTTCCTACCCTGAGATAGAAAGAATTTCACAGAAGAAACGATACTGCTGGGGAGCCTCAGTGAAGAATCAAGCAGATAAATGCATTTGACTATTGTCAAACAATGCATAGTTCAAAGTCTAAAAGATGTTTGCTCATTGTTAGGTACTGAATTTATGTTCCCTTAAAATTCATAAGCTCTGACCCCTAATGTGACTGTATTTTGGGAGAGGGCCTTCAGGCAGGTAATTAGGGTTAAATGAGGTCATATGGGTGGAGCCCTAATCCAACAGGACTGGTGTCCTTATCAGAAGAAGAGACACCAGGGGTGGGTACACAGAGAAAAAGCCATGTAAGAACACAATGAGAAGGAGGCCATCTGAAAGCCAAGAAAAGAGGCCTCAGGAAGCCCCAAACCTGCTGACACCTTGATCTTGGACTTCCAGCCCATGGAACTGTGGGAAATAAATGTCTGTCGTTTAAGCCACCCAATCTGTGCTGTTTTGTTATGGCAGCCTGAGCAGACTAATACACTCCTATAAATCAGAAGCCTCACTAATATCAAAGAAGGCCACGGGGAATCTAAATTCTCAAAGAAAAACGGTTCCATGTGAGAAGAATAAGCAGCTTGCTAGTTGGTATTATCTCCCACTGTGTGGCTCTCACTAGAAAGTCAGCTCCATTGGGAGGATCTCTGCTCCTTTTGCCAAGGCACCCTCAGCAACCCACAGTGCCTGGCATACAGTAAGCACTTGATAAATGGCTGGTGAAGGAATGGACTGCAAATAGACAACTGGGCCAGTTTTTAGTCTCTGATTTCTGAACTGGCCTCAGGTCAGCAGCCCCAATCAATGGGGAGAACACTTGGGCCAAGTGGGTGGGCAGAGAGGCGTGTCTGTGGTTGACTTCCACCTGTCTGCAAACCAGACTACAAGAGAAGCTGCAGGAATCTGAATTCAGCCCAATATGGAATCTAATAGAACATCTGTGCAGAGGCGAACATCACTGGAAATGTACAAGCATTGACTGAATGATCATTACCTGGCAGAGTTCTATGGGGCAATGGCTTCCTGGGGCAGGAGATGGTCCCTGGTGAAGGAACCCTCTCTGGTCTATGAGTAGTTCAGGATTTGACACTATTAACCCTGAGCTGAGTTTTCCTTCCCCAACCGACTCCAGAATCTTCTTCTGAAATGATTGATTCTCTGTGAAAAGCCACCCCAGCTTCTGCAATGGGGAAGTGCACCTCAATAAAACCATCTTTGTCTCTCATAAGACCCTGCAATGTCAGAGATGTGGGGCCTAGACCAGGAAGCCATCATAGTGCTACTGGGCTCTGGCTGGTCCCTGGCAATCCTATGCCTCAGTTCCCCTGTATATCCCACAATCCAGGCAGACGAGGTGAGGTCTGGAGGCCCTTGGTCCTTGGCCTCCAAGGAGTACCCACAGAAGGCAGCTGATGGTGGGGATGGAGCACATACCTGCTAGGGTGGGGGAAATGGAGCAGCCTTTCGCAGGCTGAGGGGTGGCCCCGGGGTGGTGGGGTTCCCGCAGGGAGAAACAAGCTCTGGCGGCAGGCGGTGCCAGGGCCCTCGGCAAGGTCCAAGTCTAGCAGGCTCTTCTCCGAGACCGGGGTGCAGTGGCCATAGCTCCCATTCACTAGGCAGAGAAAAATAAGAAGAGGAAACAAAGTGAGTGGAGACAGCCTTCAGAGGGGTGCAGGGAGGCAGTCATTGGGTACAGCATGGGACAGAGCACCCTTGAGCCAACACTAACTAAACTGCTGCTGCATTCAAGGCACCAGGATACTTCATTTATTTCCCATAATCACCAGCAGGGTCCATATCCAGGCATAATTCTAGGCTCATGAAACACTCAAGAATTAGACAAGCTCATGTCTTTGGGAGCTCACGATCTGTGATCCTCACATTGATCACCTAGTGTTCATCTAACAAGGTGCATGGCCACATGCTGGAGCTGGTGATCTAGAGCTGACAAAAATGTTAGGTGTTGTTGTTATATTACTTCCCCTCCCTGGGCCTCAGTTTTCTCATCTGTAATGAGGGGGTGTTAATCTGGAAACTCTTAGGCTTAGGCTTTCTGCCCTGTTACCTTACAGGGTTATGCTAAGAAGGAAAGAACATGCATGGGCTTTGGGGCTCTATGAACTTCGATGTGAGCCCCAACCAAGCCTATGTCTCAGACAAGTCCCTCCCTGAGGGTGATCCTCAGCCCTGATGTAAAATGGAGACAGCCACCCTAGTTGTCCAGAGATGCCATGAGGTTTTGTGAGCTGAGGTGCAGAGCCCCTAGCACAGTGTTGGCACCTAGTAGGTGCGCCAGGAGTAGAAATTGTTCTTATTGTAAAATAGCACTTTGAAAAGCATAAAGTATCCCAGAGAGGTAATAAAACATTATTATCAGCCCCAAGTATTGCCCAGGTACTGTCAACACTAAGCAAGATAAACCTTTAAGATGAGGAAAGAACTGACACCAGAACACCATCAGCCCCTAACGTAAGGACAAGGAGAACGGCAGAAGCATCATTTGCTGAGGAGTATGCACAGGCCTTGGGTGCAGGTCCACTGTCTCAGTGGATCTTCCCCACTACCTCTGAGGGCAGTATGAGTATTATTATCTCCACTGTACAGAGAAAACAGAGGCTTGGAGAGGTTACATTTCTTGCCCAAGATCACATAGACTACAAAGAGTCTGGACTAGATCTCTGGCTCACGTCTGCCAGACCAAAACCCCACATTGTAATCACTGTGTAATAAAAAGTGGCCTCTTGGCCAAAAATCCGACCCCACCCAAATCCTAGCTCACTCCCAAAGCCAAACACTCCAAGCTAACTCATCATGTGCCCACACCATGCATTCACCTGCCAAGCACTTCACAGTTTGCAGATGAGAATGCAACACTCTCAAGGTCCCAGGGTAGGAGAGGGACTTAGACAAGTCTCCAGGTTCCCAGCCACAGGCAAGCCTGCTCAAGAGGACTTGGATGAACATTTGCTCAGAAGCCGCCCTCTGTGTCACCTTTCCCGGGCGGAGCCTGGGCCCGTGTCCTGCTGTGAGAAACACTCGCTCCGGCTCCCGCTAGCTTTGGCTGCTGCTCGGAAAGCCCTTCACAAGCTTATTTTTTAATAACTTGGTTGTTTTTTAATTAAAAAGAAATCCCTGGTAACAAATGTGAATGGCCTGAGTTAATGAGAGCAGGCTGCTGCTCGTTTAACTCTGTCTCTGCTTGGCGGTCTTTGCCTTTTCCAAATCATTTCTGCATGCGATTTTATTGTCCCATTGAGGCAAATCCTGGGACTGGGCCTCAGAAAACTGTGGATCATTTTATGACCATTAATAGCATTTGGAGCAGAGAGAGTTTAATCATCACACGGGCTGTTCTGCCAGGGTCTTTCTCCCAGAGTCTCTGGGTCAGGGAGATGGTTCTGAGCTTCCTTCAAGAACCTACCGGGCTTGTTGGGGACTTCTGGGTCACTCACTCCTCCTTCACTTAGGGGGCTGTGTGGTGCGACAGACGGTGGGCCCCCGGAAAGGCGCCAGGGAGCCCAGAGTTTATAAAGCTTTTATTCATCCAGCCCTTCATAGGCGCCAGGCAATTCAGTCCTTTCAAGTGTCCATCCCTGAGGCCGGGCCATTTCCAAATGAGAAAAGTTGAGGTTTGGAAAGATTAGGGGCCTTTGACTGGGCTCTGGGGTCTATAAGAGGTGGCTGAACCCAGATCTCTCTGGTATTAAAGCCCAAGTTCGGTTCTGCTGCCTCTCAGCCAAATAATGGACAACTGGGGGCCCTCGAACAGACATCCCCACCTGTGACTCCAATGAAGATCATGTTGGAGGCCTTTAGGGAAGTCAAAGTGCAACCATTACAACAACTCTTAAATTTTGCCAGGTGGTAGGACCACACCATCTACAGACAAGCATGTGAAGGCATAGGAAAGTTTACTGGTTTATCCAAAGTCACACAGGGAGTTAGAGGCCAAGCTGAGATGAGGGAAGTGACAGTCATTACTTGATGAACAGCTGGGACCTGTTGGCTTCTCTGCTAGATACAGTAAGAGGTTTTCTTATAACAAATAAGCAAGCCAGCTCTAGAAGGGAGGAAAAAAGAAGCCCCTCGGATCACAGTTGGTACTGCTCAGGGCTCCGAGCCCATTCAAACCTTGTCTTGTGTAACTCTTACAGATCCTGGATGAAAGCATCGGCCTCCCCACCTTGCAGAGGGACATAAGCACAAGAACTGGCAAGTAGCTGTCCAAGGTCACGTGCCAATGGCCAGCATAGTTGGGGCCTGAACCTGGGCCTCCCAAGGCCTATGCCAGACCCTGCCTTGGGCCATCTGCTTTCTCAAAGGCTGAAAATTAAATCAGAGACTGTAATATATGTCCTAGAGATGCTGCCACCACTGAAAAGACATGAGTACTGTCACTGCTGCCCACCCCGAGGCACCCAAGTCAGCCAGGAGAACTCCCACTGCCCTCCTGCCTATTGGCATCTTACCTCTCTGTCCTCAAGTGCATCACAGGACCCACCCCTGCTCATTTTCCATCTCCAGAAAATAAGGATGGAGTCTTTCTCAGAGGAGACAAGGGAGTGAGAGGGGCACATCAGCGACACTGCCCTGAGGAAGGCTGGGGGTTCCCTGGGAATGGGCTGCACCCAGTAGCCCTGTCCCCTCTGTGCCACAAGAGACCAGACCCTGGACCTGGCTTTTCCCATGTAAATGAAGCTTCTTTGGAGGCTTGGAGGGTGAAGAGTTCATTTTTACAAGTTAGTAAGAAAACCTAAAATGTCAGGGCTGGGACTGACTGACCACCTATTTTATTAATAGATGAAGAAATTGAGGCTCAGAGAAGGGAAGGACCTGCCTTCGTCACACAGCAAATCCATACCAGAGCCTGGAATAGTACCCCCCAAGGCTAAGTTAGTGTTTGGTTTAGTTTCCTTTTCAATTTTCAGTATTCTCATCTGTAAAATGGTGCTAACACCAACCTCACAAGGTTGTGGTGATAATTAAGTGACATATGAGCACAATGCCTTTGGCATGGTACCTGGCTGATATCAAGCACTCAAAAAGTGATGATGACAATAAGGATAATTATTTCTTCCATTTATCCTCAGCTCAGGATGGGGTTGGGGGGCAAGGCTCTGTATAAGAAGCATTCTATCCCCAGAAGTTCAGATCTGGATGACCCTGAGACCAGACTCAAAAGGACAAGTCCCCAAGGCTCAGCGGTCACCAAATGCAGGACCAGGCAGCCTGAATGAGGTCACAGCCAGCAAATCTGAAGCAAATGTCTCCAGTTACATGCTACAGAGCTTTGCAAATTACCGTAATGACTTGGCTATAAAGTGGTACCACATATAAGGTGACTCCCCACAGGAATTTTAATGTACGATAAAACCTGCCAAGTCTGCATGAGAGAGACAATGATGCATTCAGCATCTCAGGCCCAGTTGCCACCTCCTTGCAGTCCCAGGAGCAGCGGTCTAGAACAGCCTACACAATGGCTATTCCTCGTTCATGGACAAGGCAGAGCAGACTTTCAGTGCCCACCAGGCGCCAGATTGGTGACAGGGAACCACACTTTCAGTCTACAAAACATTTCACAGCTATCACCTATGAGTTTCACTACAACCCTCAGGGGTAGGGTTGGGTAGGCTCAGGGGTAGGGGGAAGGAGGGCAAGCAATTTGCCCAAGCTCATCCAGCAAATGAAGGGCTCAGACTTACACTGGATCTCCTGACTCAGCTGTCTTGTCAGCAAACCTTGTACATGAAGGGCATGACAGCAAATATTTTAGGCTTTGCAGGCCATACAGTCTACTGTCACAACTACTCAACTTGGACTGTGAAAAGCAGCCACAATAATGAGTCAACAAATGAGTGGGGCT
This sequence comes from Eidolon dupreanum, assembly GCA_028627145.1. NCBI lineage: Eukaryota > Metazoa > Chordata > Mammalia > Chiroptera > Pteropodidae > Eidolon > Eidolon dupreanum. Next base: position 31,493,051 of record CM053502.1, read on the forward strand.
GTGTTCCAATAAATCTTTATTTAGAAAAACAGCTCACTGGCTCTTGGACTGTAATTTGCCAACCCCTGAGTTAGTGCAGCAGTTCGAGACAGGGCTTTGCAGTTAGAAACTTTCCTGCATCTGTAAAATGGGGGGAATTTTATAGGGTGCAGTTGATGGCATGAAAACCACTGAAATACTGAAAGGGCTGGCCCCTGGCGGGCATTCAATAAATGGAACTGTCTAAACCTGGCTCAAGGAGCCCCCACGGCCTAGGCTCACCTTTCCACCTGAGTTTTGTTACCTTGCAATCCCAAGATGCTTTGCTGCTGTGTTGCACACATCCTCACCCGTCCAGTCAGGGTGGCCTGACACCTCCCAAACCCCTCTGGGCTCTCAGAGCTCAGCAGAAGTGCATCCCTTTTTGAACTATTTCCTGGTCTTTCCTGCCCTTTCTGAGCTCCCTTACCTCAGCTCACAGCAGTCCCTGTGAACAGCTGCCATTCAAGGTACATCTTCTTTCTACACACCCAGCATAGGCCAAATACTCAACATGTTTTATCTCTAAGTCTCCACAACATCACCACAAAGTCAGAATCACAACACTCTGTACTGGCACTTGGATGTTTTTAAGTACAGTAAAAGTCCTGCCTCTCCCGTGAGTCTGTGCAGTCCTTTAAGACCAGGGTCATGGAGCCCCAGAACTGCCGAATGTCAGAGCATCCTGAGACATGATTTTGTCCAGCTTACTTTGCATACAGAAAACAGGGGCTCCGAAGAGGGAGAGGCTTATCCCAGTTGCTCAATGAGCAAGTTCTCTAGACACCTGGGCCTCACTAGTGAAACTCTCCTCATTCCTAGCACACAGTTAGACCCACAGGAGGTGCTTGGAAACCCTGGGAAGGTGAGTGGCTGAAAGGACTGTCCCAAGTTCACATTCATGTCTACTATATGCCAGACACTGACTTAGGGAAAATCGAACATGCTTTGTCACACACATCTAGGTTGAAGGCCTGGTTCCAGCATCAACTTTCTGGCTGTTTGACCCTAAATGAGTTACTTCCCTTTCTGAGCCTTAGTTTCTTCAACTATAAAATGGGGACAAGAATCCCTGTTACAAGGGGTGCCTGTGAGAATTAAATGAGATAATATATGTAAAGGCATGGTATCTAGTACAGAGTAAGCATTTTAGTAAAAGTTCTTTGTTTTGCTTTCTTGACAGGCAGGAGATACGTGGGCACAGCGTCCCTGGGTAATCTGTGTCTCTAGGAATGGAGGCCTGCTTTCCTAGGCAGTGAGCACCAGGGGCCACAGAGGGCAGCCTTGGGCAAAAAGAGTCTTGAGTCTGAGCCTGGCCTCTACGCAGGCTCAGTCAGTGCAGAGGAGGGCCTCAGCCCTCTCTGAGCCTCTTTGGTCTTCCCCTCTGAGCAGTTAGAGTACCAGGCAGGGCAGGAGGGGCCCTAGAGATCTCAGTAAGTGAGAGACAAAGGGCTCTACTTCTTAGGCCCAGGAAAGGTGAGCGGCTCCCTAAGGACCCACATGGCAGAAGCCAAGCTCACACTGTATCCACACTCCAGGGCCCCTCTGCCTCTCCACGCTGCCTCATCATCCCCTCTCCTCCCTCCTCACCAAACCCAAAGGCTTGGCAACAGCAGGGAGTTGACACTTTCTGAGAGAGAAGCAGAAAGGCAGACAACTGGGCTTTTTCTCCAGTCTCCACAGCCTGGTGGGATGGGCTACTGAGGCCTGCTCACTAGGTCTGGAGCCACCTTGGTGGTGGTGGGTGGGGGAGGAGTTCATCACCATTGTGGGGGGAGGGGTGGCTACAAGCTTGGCAGGGCCTACGGAGCTACAGAGCCTGATGCTTGAGGCCTCATGCCAGGTTTATGGTCACCCGTCGTCTCTTATCCCAGATCACAAAAACTCCATAAATTCTGCTTTAAAGCTAAGCTAGATTTACAGGGATTCAAGCCAGTAAAACCTGAGCAGGCTCACCTCAGGATGGCGCCGCAAAGAAACCAGAGCGAGCCCTTGGCTCTGTCCCAGTCTGGGGCCAGGAAGTGAGCAGCCCAAAGCTGGTTACACATGTAGGTGCAGGCATGCATGTATGTAAACACACATGTGTACTGAGTTTTCCCTCAGACTATCTTATTGCTACCAAGTTAGCACATATTTATTGTATGAAAAAGTAGAAAATGTACCTAGACAACAATGGAAAATAGATATCACCTATAAGGCCACCAAATGGAGAGGGCCACAGCAGACATGATGACACATAAACCTTTGTGGTATTTCCCTACACATCCCTATATATTTCTGACAAAAGAGCAAGAAGATAGTTATTTTCTTGTACTCTGCTTTTTTCATTTAGTAATGTATCATGAATACCAAAGTTCATGGAGTGCCCGTTAGTGTCCCAGTACTAGGCTCTTTCCATGCCAGTATTGCTAACACCATTCTGGAGAGGCATAGTGACTTTCCCAAGATCACGCTGCTGGTAAACGTTAGAGCCAAGGTGCAAGCCCAGCTCTCTCCAACTTGGAGGGCAGTGCTGGCCCAGGCATTGTTCCACATCATTAAGGGATTCAGAGTCAATGCAGCTGATTACTTTCCTAGTGTACTGGTCGGCTTGGGCTGCCATCACAGAATACCACAAACTGGGTGGCTTAAACAACAGAGATTTATTGTCTCACAGTTCTGGAGCCAGAAGTCTAAGATCAGGCTCTTGCTCATTTCGTTTCAGGTGAGAGTTCTTTTCTTGGCTTGCAGACCTTCTTACTATGCCCCTCATATGGCCTTTCCTCAGTGCATGGTGTTGGGGGCAGGTAGGGGAAGGAGGACTGGTAGGTAAAGGGGGAGAAGGGGAGGGAGGGGGGAGAGGGAAAGGGAGCAAGAGAAAGAACTAATTTGCTCTGGTGTCTCCTCTTACAAAGACTAATCCTATCTGATCATGGCCCTACCCTTATGACCTCAATTAACCTTAATTACTTCCTTAGAGGTCCCATTTCCAAATAAAGCCACATTGGAGGTTAGAGCTTCAACATATGAATTTGGTGGTGAGGGACACAAACATCCAGTCCATAACACCTGTTATTCATTCCCTCTTTCCCCTTCCCTATAATAGAGTCCCATATTTCCATATCTACCTATAGGGCTTGAGAGGGAGAAACAGTATCACATAGCAGATAAAAGTGTAGATTCTGGGGCCCAATCAACTAGTTTTGAATCCCGGTTTTGCCATTTACTAGCTGTGACCTTGTCTAAGTCATATTACTTAGCTTCTTTGTGCCACAGTTTATGAAGTTGAAATGGGTTCATATACCATATTTAAAGTACCTAGAATAGTACATATGACACACAGTAGGCATATGTCAATGTTTGCTCTCATGGTTGTTCTCATGGTTAAAACCACAAGGTGGGCTGTGGAAGCCTGAATTGATCAGCATGATCTCATCTCCCTAGCCATAGTGCCACAATGACTGACTCTGAGATAGGCATGTAACACAGTTGCTTTAATTAGACAGAGGCCTGGAACTTTTGTTTAATGACTGGGGAAAAAACAGCCTCTTGTCCTCTCTACATGAATAAGGAAGCATGTGGCCCTGCTAGCTAGTAGAAGCCACTCTGTCATCCCAAGGGAAGCTGGTTGGAGGATAATGTCAATAAACCACAGCATCCCAACCAGGAAAGGAGAGAAACTAAGTCACAGCACTGGTAGGACCAAGAAACAATAAAACTTGTGTGAACAGTAAAATTCCTATAGTGTTTTAAGCTCGTCTCTGAAGTATTTTCTGTCACTTACAACCCAAAGCATGCTTATTAATAAAATATTCTTCTGTAAAATAATTTTTATCCACTCTGATAACCTTTGTTTTTAATTTGAGTATTTAGTCTATTTAATTTACACCATTGACATTTAATGTAACTAACTTACATTTGGGTTTAAATCTACGACCTATTTGTTTTTCATTTGTCACATAATCTATATTCTTTTTCTCTCCTTTCTTGCCTTCTTTCAGATTAATCAAATATAGTTTTATTATTCAGTTTTCTCTCTCTATTAGCTTGCTAAAGACACATTCTTTTTATTAGTAGCAGTTATCCTAGTAATTACAGTATCTATCCTTGATTTACTGCACTTTAATATAGAATAGTACATTTACCACTTCCTGGAAAGTGCAAGAACTTCAGGACTCTAACTCTGTTCTCTCTCTCATTCTCTCTCTCTCTCTCTCTCTCTCTCTCTCTCTCTCTCTCTCTCTCTCTCGTTGTTTTGTATTTCAATTCTACATATATTTCTAAATCTCTCCAGATATTATCAATGTTTTACAGTCAATAATTATTTAAATATTATCCCTTCTTCCTCCTTCTTCCATATGGAGTCAATTTCCTTCTGCATAAAGATTTTTAAAAATCTGTTGAGCCTACTAGCAAGAAATTTTCTCAACTTTTGTTTGTCTGGCAATATTATTCTTTCACTCTTATTTCTGAAGGAAATTTTCACTGGGTATAGAGACTAGGCTGAAAGTTATTTTCTTTCAGTATATTACAGATTTCTTCCACAATCTTCTGGGTTTCATCATTTCCATTGGAAAGTTATCTGCAAGAATTTTGAAGACATTGTGTCACTCCCCTCACCCCTGTTTTTAAGATTTTCTTTTTGTGTTTAGTTTTTAGTAGACTGACTGATGTGCCTAGGCGTGGTTTTCTTTGTATTTATTCTGCTCAAGGTTCATAGTGCTTCTTAAAAATGTGGCTTCATGTCTTCTGTCAATTTTAGAAAATTACTGGCCATTACCACTTCAGACTATACTTCTGTCTATTATTTTTCCTCTATCTTTCCTGGGAAACAATATATGTTAGACCTTTTCACCACATCCTATATATCTCTATGCTATTTTCTGAATTTCGTCCTTTTAAAATTTTCATGCTTCGGTCTAGACATTATCTGCTAATCTATTTTTCCAATTCATTAATCTTCTCTTTAACTATATCTAATCTATTAAATCCATCTTTTGAGTTCTTAAATTTATTGTATTTTTCAGTTTTAAAATGTCCACTTGATTAATTTTATAGCTTTCAGACATCTGCTGAAATTCTCCAATTGGTAATCTATTTTCTTGAACATCTTAATCACAGTCATTTTAAATCCTGTGTCTGATAACTCCAACATGTAGACCTGTGAGTCTGTTTTTATCATGTTTTTTTCTCTCTTGGTCCTGATATCCCTGGGAATTTTTGACTGAATGTCCAACATTGTGTATGAAATTTGTACAGGCTCCAGATAACATTATCTTCCTCTAAAGAGAATTTTCGTTTGCTTCTTATAGGCAGTTAAAAGAGGGAAATATCATCTTTATCCAGTTTGGGATTTAGCTGTTTTAGAGCTGGGCTTCAGGCTTTGTAAAGGTTGTGCTATTTCATGTTCAACTTTTCCCCTAGGATGCTGCTTTGAGGGGCCCCAACTGAGAGTTTGGATGCCAGGGCTATTCCTCCTTAGTTGACACTGAACTTCAATATGTTTTCCCAGAACCAGAAGTTGTTGAAAGCTCTGCCTAGCATTTCAACCTCTGAACTACCACACTCTGTTGATTTCTCAGCTTCTTAGCCTGTGCCGCTTAAGAATCAACAAATATCTTGGAAGGAAAAGCAACAGTGAATGTTAGGCTCACTTTTCCTCTCCTCCTGTCTCCATGAAATCTTGGCCCCCCAAGATCTACCTATCATGGTAGCCCTAAACTCCAGTCTTTGTCTCTCTAGCATGTAAAGCTGCAGAAAGCTCGGTTTAGCTCTCTGACACTTGGTCCTACACTACTCACTAATTGGCAAATATCTGAAAGGAAGAAGAGGCAACAAATGTCAGAGTCACCTCATTGCACTTCCTTTCTCTTCAGAATGTTGGTCTCTCCAGTTGTGGCTATTTTGGTCATTCTTTGATGCCTTCAAACAGTTGGTTTTTATATTTTATCTAGAAGGAAACATCTGATACAAGCTTATTTGGCATAGCCAGATGCAAAAAGCCCCTTCCAATAAATAATTTTAATGACTGTCTAGTATTCTATTATATGGTGGTACATACTTTATTTAATCTATTATCCATCGTTGGGTTAAGATTATTTAGAAAAAGTTTAAAACTAGAAACAATCAGATAACGAGTGTCCTTATAGACCTGTCTTTTTTTTTCCAGGTTTAAAACTTTTTACTTGCATATTTAAAAAATTGTGCACTCCAACAATTAAAACCATTTAAACAACAACAAAAAAAATGGCACGCTAATTAAATTGCATTTTACAGCCTGCAAGACACCTTGGACCAGCTTGGTTTTCACTCCAGATTTCACTGTCATCCCACCCAGCTTCTGCCTTCCCCAACATGCAAGTTCTTTTCCTTCCCTGCCAGCCAGACAGGCAGGTGGGAGAGGCAGGTGCAGCCTTCATTGTCAGTAGTCCTTGGATATGAAAAGGGGGCAGCACAATCACTTAATTTGATCCAACCGCTTTACATCTTACAAAGTTAAACAACTAAAAGAAGTAAAATAAGAAGGCAATGCTTGTGGAATGCACAGTGCATATTGGCGGTGCGTGCCTCATCACGATTCGCCTACTTGCTTCTCCTGGTCAATCGTTTCTTTTGATGGCAGTGGGTTTTTCTCTTGTGTTTCTGTCTTCTTCAATTTCGACTTATCGAATTTCTCGATCTCAGTCATATCGGGTTTGTCAGACATGGTTGTAGAGGAAGCAGAGAGAGGCAGCAAGGAGTGAATCCCATCTGCTCAGTGGCTGCTGGTCACTTATAGACCGGTCTTTATGTCCATTCATATTCACAGCCTTCAGATAAATTCCTAGACATGGGATTACTGAGTCAAAGAACATGCAAAATTTTAAGAATTTTGCTGCCTGCAGCTCAAACTGCTCTCCAAAAGGAATTTATCCATTTATACCATCAGCAGTATAGGAAAACACTTCTTTCTCTGCACTCTCACCACTCAGTATTCTCATTTTAAAAAAATATGAATTTACCAGCTCAGGGTTATTTATAATAGAAAAAAAGGAGATAGACTGTCTATTCAATAATAGAACAATGATCAAGTAAACTAGAGTAACATTTCTCAGAAATTTAAGGAAGCCGTTAAACATGAAACAGTAAAACCCCACCAATAGTGATGTAAGTATGGTCAAAAACCTTCAATTACTTAAAAATACAGAGTTGTGTTACTATGTAGTTAATTTAAAAATTATATTTTTGGTAGTTTTTCCAGTTAATGTGTGGAAGAAAAATGTTTTCACTCATTAGATATGTTGGAAACAGCCCACTTATCACAAAGTACATGCCACACAAAGAACTAAGAAAGTCTCAAGTGGTTATGCAGCAGTCACTTCTTAAACCTGTAATCCCCTGAAACCCCCATAGGAAAGAACTCTTACTACCTGATTCGTGATGAGGCTGGACAGAAGCAACTGCCAACTGCCAGTCATGTTTTACATGAATGTGCCTCATCACAAAGACATCATATCATGGATTTTGCTGTAGATATTAGAGGTTTTAATTAGAAGGGAAAATATTTATAAGAACTATATTAAATGTAAAAGAGTAGGAATCAAAATTCCACATACATAAAAATAACTTGACTAGTAAGAAAACGAAAAATCAATACATCAAATGTTAAACATTCATCCGACACATGTATACTGAATGCCTACTATGTACCAGGACCAGGCTCCAAGAACCAGAAATGCAGTGTTCTAGGTACCACCAGGAAGGCAGGGATGAATGAGAGAGGAAAATCTCCACTGTCATGGTGTTTACGTTCTAATAAGAGAGAAGACGATTTCAAAAGTAAACATAAATACACACTACAATATCAGGTAGGGATAAATGTTGTAAATTAAAATAAAGGTAAGAAGCTACAAAGTGCAGAGGTGGGGGCAATCAGTTCTCTCCGAGGGGCTGACATCTGCGCAGACACTTGAGTGAAGGGAAGGAGGAAGCTGTGTGGACACCCTGGGGAATAGCATTCACAGAGAGAGAGCAGCAAGTACGCAGACAGGAGGACTGCTCTCTAAGGCAGGGACCCAGAAGGCCAGGTATGGTTGAAGCCTGGCAAACAGGGGTGAGAGAGGCAGGTCATGAGGAAGCTGGGCTGACCTGCAGTGTCTAGTGGGTCCTAGTGAAGATCTGGGTTTTATACCCATGTGTCAGGAAGCCACTGAAGAGTGAGAGCATGAGCAACCAGACCTGACCTATGGTGTGGAATGATATGAGCTTTGTGTTGGAACAAGACTAGAAGGAAAAGAGTAGATGCAGGGATAGAGGTGGTTTTTTTTTCAGAAGACTTTCCTCAAATCTCCATTCTTTCTTGGGATGAGGGAACTGTCCCAATTCCTGATTGTAATGGTATTTACATTCCTGATGTAATGACTGTGCATTTGTCAAAATTCACAGCACCGTTCATTGATACACACAAAAAGTGAATGTTACTGTATGTAAATTTTAAAATGTTTTTTTAAAATTTCCATATTGCTAGATATTTCATATTGTTTTGATAATTTTTAAAAACTGTGCAAAAACCATCTTTGAAAATAGACCAAGATAGGGTTGGGCTAGACCGCTGCCCCTAACTTGCGGTGAACCACGTCCCAGTGCACTGGTCTACTAACAGGCCCTGTCCCTTGCTAGCAATTCCAGGGTGGGGGGAATATGGTCGCTTCCAAAAGCTGGCCCAGGGGACCCTGGGGTAGCCTTCCTCATAGGAGCTTACCAAAGAGGACAGCCTCAAAGGAGATAGGCACGTACACATGAGATAAAGCTGCTGATGGGAGGGATGTGCTGTCAATACATCCTAAGGACCTGGGACTTCCTCTCCTCAGGGCAGGTCTTTGGGAGTATCTGCACTCTGCTCCCATTGCAGTCTCGAAGCCTCTTGGGCCTCTCCTCCTCCTTCCACCTCCTTCCCTGGAAAGGCTGTACCCACATCAATTGTAAATGACTGCTAATGCCCCTATAGAAGGGGCAGATTAGGTAGGAGAGGCGGGGAGCACAAAGGAGAGGCCCAAGAGTTGGCAGAAGAAAGTACTGCCTGTATTTAGTATATTTCTCTCCCAAGGGTGAGGGAGGGGTGGCCTGGTGAATAAACTTTGATATCCCTTAAAATTCTGAGATTCTGTTTCATCATACTGAGCCATCATGTTTCCAAACTCTAAGATTAGAAATTTCCATGTATCTGGGATTCTAAAACTCCATGATTCTCTCACTCCAATATGGTACAATTTTATAAAGCAAAGTATTCACATTGCTATGGTTCTCAGATTCTTTGATGTCATGGATCAGACACAAGGAGATCCTCTGATTCCGAGGTTGTAAAACCCCAGGCCTCTCTGATAGGAAGGCCCACCACTTCCTAGGGTGCCCTGAGCCTCACACAAGCCGGCGCCTGGCCCCGATCATCAGGGAGCCATAGTGATAGTCACCCGAAACTCATTGTTTTAGTCTTAAGTCCAAAACAGCCAGGAGAGTAATGGGATGACAAGAAATCCAGAGGAAACGGCATTTGAAATCTATAAAAACTTCTCGAAGACAAACATTTCTATCTGGGTGTTTTCAGTAAGTATAGAACCATTGATGTTAATGTCAGGTCATACATTTATTATTTCATGTTTCGCCTTGTTTTTTAACATCCTCCACCTAAATCAAGCTAATTAGTTAACTCCTTTGCCCATTACCATGTTGGTTCCCACCCATTCTCTGTCCCCCAACCTCTATAAAATATATAAAGAAGGAAGACATAAAGGTAATGGGGGGGAGGGGGAATGCACAGCTCCAGGCAGCTAGAGTAGGGTGGGTACACGAAATGCCAGCACCTGAAAATCCCCTCCCTTCATCTTGAGTCTTTCTGGGAAGGATTAGTTGTTCTGACTGAGAAAATACCACTGTCCTGCAAGAAGACACCTCAGCATTCAGGAATGGTACCATCAGAAGCACAGCACGAAGCAGGCAAGGGTAACGGCTCCTTGTCTCTCAGAGAGACTTAAGAGTTTCTGTTCTCTGTAGAAAAGATTTGTTCCACAGTATGGCCAGAAAGGCTGGCAAAGCCTACTGGGGAAGTCACAGAAGTTGCTTTGGCTTTTGAAAAATCCCCAGATCTGAAACTACTCAGTTCCCAGGGCCCTTCCTCCAGGAAGCCCTCCTTGACCAGCCCTATCCCACAGGGCTTTTTGTTTTCTTCTGCCCTCCCTAAGGACCTATTATAGCCAGTGTTCCAGTCTGCATCCTTATCTGGCAGAGCACAAGGGGCATCATGGCAGCAGGGGTTCTCCAGTGTGGGGCTTCCACCCCAGGAGGCATCCTGAAAATCACCGGGCAGGGGGTCTGGTGGTCAGAATGACTGAAAACTAATAATTTAGTGGGCGGAGCTAGGGATGAACAACTCACTGCCAAGGGCGGGTCAGCCTGACACTAACTTTTGAATATCTTGCCAGATATTCAAAATAATTATAAGGGAGCAACCTGGTCATGTAAGCCTAGAACACAGCCCCATTTTACACATAAACACAAAGTACTTTTTTGATGTTTTTAACATACACTGAATTTTCCAGGAATGGAACTACCATGTAAATTGAGGAGAGACTGTACTGTGTTTTGTTTGGAACTTAAACAGGAGGTATTCATCATTTCAGAAAACCACGTCATCCTTGGTCACTCTGCTTGTGACGTTTGTGTGTCTGTGGTGGTCAGGTTCGGGGATGCTGCACGCAGGGTGCAAGCAACTGACAACTTCATCCTGTCTTCTGGCACAGTCATGCCTGAGCACGTATATAGGGAAACACACATTACTTAGGAGTTACTTCCCTTGCATTTCTTCTTTATAATGCAATTGAAACGCTATTCGAAATTTTTAAGAATTTTGGTGAAGGTAGGTTCATGTTATGAATTCTATTTCAGGAGAGTAAAGGAGGCCCTGTTGGAAAAAGGAAATGCTGTTGAAAACCACTGGCTAGGCCAACTCCTCATTTTTCAGATGGAGAAAGCGAGGTCTCTTCCAAAGTCACACCGTGAGATGATATGGGAGAGCCAGGATTTGGCCAAGTGCCTCTGACTCAACAGCGCTGAGACACTCCAAGGGCAGGTCCATGTCTTGATATCTTTGAATCTCAGGATCTGTTTCTGGATTCAGCATCAAATAGACATCCCTGAGCCCAGACAGACCCATGAGAAGGCAGACACACAGCTCCCAAGGGAACTCCTCAGGGAAGGCAAGTGGGCAGTCCAGGCCCTATGCTGGGGGCATGAGGTGGGATGTGCCAGGCTGACTGTGGAATGTCCTGGGATGGACAGACCTAGAAGGGATGCAGTTTCCCAGGCCTTGCTGATCAGCAGAGGCTGGGGGGGTTCAGACCTTGAGATGGAGCTCACCTCCCCACTCCCTTCCTCCTCCACCCCAAACCTTCCCCTTCTCCTGCTGTGTTCCCTGTCTCAGCTTTTTTCTCACCCTCACTCCCCCTTTTTTCCCCCTTAACAGGTCTCAGTCCATCCCTCCTCCCCATCCTCACCATCTCTGTCTCTGTTCAAACCACCAACACACCTGGACAACAGTTTCCTCTCTTCCCTAAATGAGATCCATCCACTCCACCACAGCCACAGTGCTTTTCTAAGCACAAAAACCTGATCATCTCTCCATGCTCCTAAACCTCCAGGCTCCCAGTGCCTCCCAGTGCCCAAGCCAGGCAAATGAGCCCCTGTACCTTGTTTGTTCCCATTGTCTAGCCCTTTTCCTGCCAGCTCCCAACACACTCCCTACCCTGCAGCTGTGCCCAACTGCTCCCAGCTCCCCAGACCTGCCCTGTTCTATCTGGTTTGGCCTTCTTGTCCCCCCAGCCTTGTATGTGCCCCATTAGAGCTCTCCTTGCACTGTGTATTGCTGCTCATGTGTAAGTGTGTCAAGTGCCAGTTTGAAGGACAAATGCAGAAAAGAACACATCAGGTGACAGTTGAGTGAGGACTTAAGTGACCCTTGAACCTCTGCTGCCAGGAAAGACAGACCTAGAAAGACAAGAGAGACAGACGCCTTCTCTTTAAGACGCAGCCCCTCAATGGGTCAGCCAGTCTACACACCCCACTCCAGCCATTACCATTTTACTGGCCGAAACCCACTGAATTTCCTGGATAGACAGGGGATGGAAATATGATGAACACTTCCACACACGTGTTTGAGGGAGCATGAGATGAAGCATACCTAGCAGTGTTTTTATGCCCAACAAGAGCAGGCCTCTAAAGGGTGGGAAGACTGTAGACTTAGCCCGGCCCAGCCTGGGCTCTGCTCTGGGCTGCAGCAGCCCCTGCAGGACCACACTGCCCTGACCCTGAGGGACATAAAGCTGATGGGGCAGTCCAATCAGGGACACTCATGCCTGGGCAGCTGCAGAGAAGAAAGCCTGCCCACAGGTCACATTTCGCCTCCATGAGGAGGGAGCCCATTTTCCACCACAATATAGGAATCACTGCTTGTGTATTTTAGTCCAGTAGCCCCTACATTTAGTCTTGACCTCCTTTCTAACACTTCAAGTCAAGAGTTTTGGGAAAGGCCCCCTGCGCGGGGAAGGAGAGTCTAGTGTTTTGGCTTCCTGAAGATTCATTACACGCTTTGGGCAGCCCCCAGCCCCTGGGCCTCAGTTTCCTTTGCAGTAAAACAAAGGAAGGGGACTGGAAGTGCCACTAAATGGTCATGATCTCTCTTAGCCCCAGAGAGCCATCAGGAATTCCCTGGCACAAGGCCTCATGATCCAGACGAGGGGCTGGTACTGGGAAAGACCTGTACCTCTCCCGCCCTCAGGCCACAACAGTTGGGACACCTCACTACCTGACAGGCCTGGTACTTTCCACAGAAACCCAAGGCTTTCTCTGGAATGGCCACAGACAGTATCTGCCCACACACCCCTCAAGCTCCTGCTGTGTGCTAGTCCTAGACTCTGAGACACAGAGATGAGCCGGACACCAGTGCTATTCTCAGGAGCCCACAGTCTGATAAGTGACACTTTAGGTCAAGAGTTTGGGGAAAGGCCCGCTAAGTGGTGAAGTAGAGCCTAGCTAGTCATAGACCCTTAAATGGAAAAGGATGCCAGGATGGAACAGCACTAGGACTAAAATTCTCCCATCCCCTGGAAAAGGGTGCATACCTGCCTTCCCATATCCTTCCCCCAGTGCGGTCACTGTCTCCATGAAGGCTCCCCTGACCCTGCCACCTCTCCCATGTGGTTGGCCACTCCCACGCATGCTAGAATCTCTCCCCTCTAGACTTTACCATGTGATGTATGTGTTCTGTCTGTATCTCGGAGAGCAGAGTACTGTGCTACATATTTTATCTAAGCCTCTCAACAGTCTTGCTAGGTAGATCAAGTAGCTCATTTTACAGATGAGAAAACCAAGGCCCAGGAAGGTGAAATGACTTCTCCTGAGCAACACGCCTAAAAAGCAGACCTGGTATTCAATTCTAGGGCCAGATATTCCACACTATGGTACTTGACTGTCACTAGGGTTGTAGTGATCACCCTGTACCCTATACACAGGGCTTCCCACAGGCCCAGATTCCTAGGGGAACAGCATATACCCTGAGAAGCATCCCTTGTCATTCTAGTGTAAGATGTCAAGGCTAAAACAGCCCTGAAAGATAATCTAATCTCAGCCTCCTGTTTCACAGAAAATGGAGATTGAGGCCCACAGAAAACAAGGGGTTTGTCCAAGGTCACCTAGCCTGTAGCCAAGTCAGGACCAGACCCAACTCTCTGGATTCCCATCAGGCATTCACTCCACAGCACCTCACTGCTGCCTCTTAAAGGCAGTTGAGGAAGTAACTCTCTCCTTGGCATACTGGAAGAGACAGGACTCTTACAAGGACAACTTGGTTTACAAGTGTATCTCAAAGGTTCTCCCATCAGCTCTGCAAGGCTGGAGCTGGAGGGATGCAGCCGTGCCAGGATTCAGGCCAGCTCTGTCTGGGGTGAAGCTCAGGCTCTCTCCAGGATGCTAGGCTGCTGGCCTCCACAATGTGACACTTCACAAGCATAGATGATCTATCTCATCAGTCTTCACCAAGGCCTGCAGACAGCACAGATCTGCACTTCTGATGCCAGCTCAGTGCCCAGCATCTTTTCTTCAGACCGACCCTGATGTTGCAGCATACCACCTCAACGGATGTATCTGGGTAGAGAATACGGTGGATAGAAAACAGGCCGGAGAGCTGCCTGGGCCCAGGGAGTGATTTCCCCGACATCCGCCTTCTTTCTTCTCGCTCTTCTCACTGCCAGGTTTTGCCGGGTGAGCTGTGGCAGCTCACTGCCAAGCACGGGGACCCTGTCAGCAGTCTGGCCATGAATGAGTGCAGTGTTTGGGACCAGTCAACAAGATGGATGTTGTTTCGTTTCGGCTCCGTGCACCGTAAACATTCTGTGGCAGACACAGCTCCAGGTGGCTCGCTGGCTCACGCTCGGCAGCTGGGCCAGCCTGCAAAGGCCCATTAACAGGGACATAAACATAGAGAGCTGGGGGATGGAAGGCAGAGAGGCCACTGAGGTCTGTCCCACTTTCAGAGACAAGAACACAAAAGAAGAAATCCAGGAGCCAGGCAGGAGGTGGAAGCAGCTGAGTGGGGAGGAATGAGGCCCCACCTGGTTCCAGTCCTGGCTCTGACACGCATCCTGTGTGACCTTCAACAAATCTCACTCTTCGCTCAGGCCTCAATTTCTTCATCTGGAGAAACAGGAAAGTGCTCCATTGTCAGGCTGCAATGAGCTCCTCAGAAATTCTTTATGAATGACCTGACTACACCAGCAGTTGCTTGAGAACAAGGACTGCATCTGATCCATTTTAACCCAGCAGTTAATAAATAGCATAGACTTTAGAGACAAACACCTACTTGTCTGGAATCGGAACTTTGCCATTCACTCGCTGGTGTGCTCTTGGCCAGGTAAACTAACATCTCTGAGCCTCCCTTCACTCATCTATAAAATGCAAACCAATCGTGCTTGTCATATGGGCTTGTTGTGAGAGTCAAATGAGATAACTCACATAGGTGCTTCACTTAGGGCCAACCCAGCACACAGTCAATAAAAGTCACACTCATTCTGTTATTTGTATCCCCCAAATCTCACACAGCCTAGCCTGGCAGAGCAGTCTCTCAGAATGAAGACGGTGGCCAAGGCTGGGGGATGGCCAGGTCTTCTGGGATTCTCCCTTCCTGGTCTAAGATGATCTTTGGATCCCAGACCAAGCGCTCAGCCTGCCAGGCGCCCATGTGGGCCTCACAGCCTGGCCCCTGACACCAAGCCCCAGGCTTGTGTGGGAGGCAGTCCAACTTAACAAATGAACTTTAATTCTCCAAGAGCCAGTTGGCTAAAAATCAATGTGTCAAATGACCAATTCATCAAAAGCCAATTAGCCACAAATTATCTTGCCAAATGGCTACATTCCCAAATTACCCAGTTACCCAAAACTTGTTTATTTGAACCATTTATAAAGATGACAACAATTTGTGTTAGAGGAGATGGATCTAGTTTTAGTGATTTGGGAAAAGATTCTTTGCAAATGTAATGAAGTTAAGTATCTTGAGATGAGATCTTCCTGGATAATCCTGATGGGCCTTAAATCCAATGAGAAGAGTCCTTAGGAGAGACACGCAGATGAGGAGACGACACAACCACAGAGGCACAGACTGGAGCAATGTAGCCACAAGTCACAGGATTCCAACAGCCACCAGAAGCTAAAAGAGGCAAAGAACAGATTCTTCCCTCAAGCCTCCAGGTCCAGCACCTTGATGCCAGACTTATAGAATTGTGAGGGAATAAATGTCTGTCGTTTTTAAGCCACCAAGTTTGTGACCATTTGTTATAGCAGCCTCAGAAAACTAGTATACATTTTTTTAACAATTAGTTTATGCCATTTTATATTTTACCAACTCTTCCCTTTTTTTTTTTTTAAGAATTATTTTGCTAGTTTCTCAAGAAATAATATCAGTTTGTTTATTTCTAGCAATTACTGTGATATGGCTGCTTTTGCTACTTATTAGTTTAGATGTTACTTTACCTATCTTTTTGGATTTTTCATGGTTTTCAACCAACTTTTTTTACTCCTTTTTTACAATTTCATATTTATGGTTAAAGTATATCAAATTTGATATCTACTCTTTTTTAAATAAAGTCTAGTTGACATACAGTATTATATTAGTTTCAGGTGTACAACGTACAGTGATTCAACATTTATATACCTCACGTTGTGATCATCGTGGTAACTCTAGTAACCATCTGTCACCATACAAAGTTATTACAATATTATTGCTTATATTCTCTGTGTTGTATATTAGGTCCCCATGACTTATTTATTTTATAAGTGAAAATTTGTACCTCTTTTTAAAAAATTAATGAATAAAATTCAGCAATATATAAAAAGGATAATTCATCATGACCAAGTGAGGTTATCCTAAGAATCCAAGACTCTAGATCAGTCAACATAATTTACTAAACCATAAGAATAAAGGAGAAGAACCATATGATCAGCTCAACAGATGCAGAAAAAGTAATATCTATTCATGATAAAAATTCTCAGCATACTAGGAATAGAAAGAATTTTCTCAATATAATAAAGCATATCAAAGATAAACTCTAGTTAACATCAATGCTTAATGGTGAAAACTGAATGCTTTCCCCTAAGATTGGGAACAAAGGAAGGAAGTCCATACTCACCACTTCTGTTCAACATTATATTAGAGATTCTAGCTAGTGCACTTAGGCAAAGAAAGAAAAAGACAAGAAAATAGGAAGAAGCATAATTCTTTATTTTCAGATGACATGATTGTACATGAAAGTCTTAAAGAATCTCAAAAAAACAAAAACATACAAAGAATAAATTAACATAACAATGTGGCAGGATACAAGATCAACACATAAAAATCAATTGTAATTCTATATACGAGAGAAAGTAACAGGAAAACAGAATTTAAAGAGCAATACCACATACAATAACAGCGAAAAGCATAAAATGTTTAGGAACAAAGTTAACAAAAGTAGTGTAAGACCTTTACAATGAACACTATTAAACACTGCTGAAAGGAAGTCCAGAAGACCTAAATAAATGGGAGGAGATGCTATTTTCATGGATGAAAGATTCAGTATTGTTATGATGTCAGTTCTATCCAAATTGTTCTATAAATTTAATGCCATCCCAACCAAAGTTCCAGCAGGCTTTTGGTAAAATTTGACAGGTTAATTCTAAAATAGATATGAAAATCTTAAGGACTTAGGATAGCCAAAATAGTATTGAAAATAAATAACAAAGTGGGAGAACTCACACTATCTGATTTCAAGACTTTCTATTAAACTACAGTAATCAAGACAGTGTGGTGTTAGCTTAAGAACAGGCATATAGATCAGGGGAACAAATGCAAAGTCCACAAATAAACCCACACTAATATGGTCAATTAATTTTTTACAAAGGTGCCAAGACAAACCAATGTGTGAAAGAAGTCTTTTCAACAAATGTTGCTAGACCAACTAAGTAATTGGAAAAGATGTACCTTGACCATTATCACACACCATACAAAGAAATTAATTCACAATGCACCATTAACCTAAACTTAAAGCTAAAACCATAAAACTTCTATAAGAGAGCATACCTTGGGACATGTAAAGGTTTCTTATAAGACAAAAAACAGGAAACATGAAAAAGTTGACAAATTGAACTGATACAAAAGTTAAAATCTTTATTCATTGAAAAACATCATTCATTGAAACGACAAGGAGAGAATGGTAGAAAATATTCCACATATCTAACAAGACTTGTATCCAACATATATAAAGAACTCCTACAACTCAGTAATAAAAGAATAAACAATCTAATTGAAAAATGGGCAAAGGGCTTGAATAGATAGAAGATCAAAAGAAGATCTGTGTACACCAATATGTCCATGAGAAAACGCAAAGATACTCTACATCTTTTGTCATCAGGGAAATTCATATAAAACCAGGGAACAATAGCAACACTGGCTTTTGTAATATGGGTAACTGGACACCCACTGAAGGGCTGATAATTGCTGCTATCATGAAGGACTGTCCTCCTGCTGGCCAGTTCTGGAGAGGAAACAAAGTGGAAATCTAGTTTCTAGCAGCTCTGGGTCTGGATGACACACCTGGATTCATTGGTATGGACCTCTTTTTCTTACTTCTGAGTAGGAAGAAGTCATTAAAAACTAGAGCAGATGACTCTTGAGCCAGATCCTGAAACATTATTTGCCAAGAAGTCAGGACAAGAAGAACATGAAAATGTCAAGGTCCAGCATCCAGCCGGAGACATGCAATAGCCAGAGGTATGTGGAAGCCTGGAGTATTTTAGACCCGAGATCAGGAAGCCCAGGATGTAAGATGAGCAAGAGCTGGGGCAGGTGGGGCCTATTTGGCCACATCAGTAACCTTGGACTCTGTCTTCTATCATGATAGAGTTATAGGTTCTATCAGTCAGCCCAGATCTGGACTGAATCTCAATATGCAAACCACATCCATTCATTCATTCACTCTTCATTTACTCAAGTATTGATTCAACAAACATTTACTGCACACCCACTGTTGACATTGTTGTCTTCCCAGCCTAGAGAGCATTCTTTTTTTCCAGCCTGGCTCTTTCTCTAGGATATATAGCCACCATAGAGTGAGCTCCTATTATGTTCCAGGAGCTGGGTCTGATACTATACAAGTGAAATCTTATTTAATCTTCACATTTTCTCCATTCTGCAGATGAAGAAATGAGAAGCTCAGAGCAAAACTGTTTCAAACCCAGGCCTATCTGACTCTCCAACCCCCATTAAGGTCAATCCATCCAGATATAGTACCCAAGTGCAGGGCGTAGGCCAGGTCGTGACCAGCATAGGGACACCTGTGGGGGTGCAGGTAGCCACAATGCTGCCTTTAAGGAGCTCACACCTGCTTGCCTGTGACTGCCTCTCCCATCAGAAGTGGAGTCACCTTCCCCCAGAGTGATCTAGGTGGACCGCCAGATGCCCAGGATGAGTGACCTTGGACTTGGCCTCACTGACTCCCTTCTCTAGAAGTTCACGACAATGGATGTTCTGTCTCTTTGCCTCCTGGTGGAACCACCAGGCCTAGAGTGGGGACTGCTCTCAGGAATGGCAATGGAGGGGACAGGGCATGGTACCAAGGTCCAGCCCCCTCCACTCAAAACCTACACCTCTCTTTGGCATAACCAGACCCAAGCCAAATACTGAAGTTCCATTAGTGGGGTTGTTAATCCAGTTAGAGGCAAGTCAAATAAACAAACGGCAAACAACCCATAACATTCCCAGAAGGCAGCCTCCCCACACCCCAATCTGAGCTCCTGCCAAGTCTGTCTTCAATAGCCTGGCAGCCACAGGCTCTGCACACTGCCACTTCATCCCCAGGAACCTCCATCTCTGCTCTAAACACTCTTCAGTGGTCTCCAGTTCCCAGGACCAATGGTTCTCGCCTGCACCCAGGGGATCCCTGAACTGGCTGGGCTAAGTTCTCTGCCTCCTTATCAGCCCCTCATTTCTCTGCTCCTGCCAAATGCACTGCTATGAACTAAATGTATGTGTCCCCCCCCCACCCCCCCCCCCACTACAAAATTCATATGTTGAAACCCTATTTCCAATGTGATGGTATTAGAAGGTGGGGCCTTTGGGAGGTAGATGAGGTCATGAGGGTGGAGCCCTCGTGAATGGGATTAGTGCCCTTACAAAAGTCACCAGAGAGCTTGCTTCTCCCTGCTCTCCCCAGTGTAAGAACACAGTGAGAAGACAGCCACCTACAAATCAGGAAGCAAGTCTTCACTGGAAACTGCGTCAGCTAACACCTTGACCTTAGACTTACCAGACTCCAGAACTGTGAGAAGTAAATGTTTGTTGTATTTTTGTTATAGCAGCCCGAACAGACTAAGATCCCACCTCATCCTCAAACGCACCTCAGGAGCTTTACATTTTCTAGTCTCTCTAGCCTCTCTTCTTCCAGGTCCGTGCAGCTCCATGTCACCATTCAAGTCACCATTGGTGAGAATGTCACCTCATGAGAGAGGCTTTCCCTGATGCTCTGGGAGTCTCATCACCACATCACTCTGGTGTGACCATCTTCATAGCACTCTTCATTATTTAAAAGCATCTTATTTCTTTGTTCACATCTTTATAATTTACTCTCTGAGAGCATGGAGTTGGTGTTTTGATCACCACCAAGATCCAAGAACACCGCCTAGCTCATAATAGGAATTCAATAAACATCTGTCCTATACATGAATCTTGCAAGGTCCAGCTTATATGACACCTTCTGGGTGAGATCTTCCCGGACACCCCTGCTTGGCTCCCTCAGAAGGACAGATCTTACCATCCCCTTCCTCATCTTTCTCTCCCCGGCCCTGGTGTCTGAGGGGAGGGCCATGGCTGATTCATCTACACAATCTGCCCCTAACACAGGGACTGGCCTGGCACAGGAGCCAAATATATTTTTACTGAATAATAAATAAATGCAATTAAGCTTCCCCATCTATGATAAACATGGAAGGGCTTTGTAAACTGTAGAGTGCTGTACACACACACACACTCCCGGGCCTGATAGTCACAGGGCCTTATCATACGTCTGCTGAACTGACTTCTGGGTCCAACAACCACAGCCATATGTTGGAACTGTGCAACTCCTACCACAGTTGGCATGAATCTTGAACCAGTCATTACCTGAATGGCCTGGGAGGCAGAGGTTAAGAAAACCACAGAGCTGAGTGCCCCACAGTCCTGCGAGGGGGAGGTGCAGAGAGCAGCCTGCACATGTGAGCAGCAGATGGTCAGCCCTGCAATCGGGAAGGTTCTATTTCAGTGACAATTCATTCTCAGTAATTATCCCTCTCTCTTTTAAAGTCACCTAAGGCAGCCCTCATGGGCACAGCAGACCTCTTCCCTGAGCGAATTTTCAAGTTATTTGCACTTTTGGAGATGCGTAGAATTAAAAGCAGATGTGCCAAATTGAGCCTCCCGCTTGCCGCTCCATCTCTGACTTTTTTTCCTGCCGGCCCACTGTAAATGTTTTTAAAATGGGACCCCAGTACTAGACATGTCAAACAGCTGAATTCAAGGTAGAGAGGCTGCCAGCAGAGAAGACGGATGAAATTTAAAATCCCTTTCGACAGATTAACTAGAGACACTTTGAAGCCATAAATCATGCAGACAGTCTAGAAGAAGCTAATAATGGATTTTGGTTTTATTCGTATTTATTATCTCGAAGAGATAAGCAGAATGCAGGACAACTGCGCCTGGCTGGGAAATCCACTGGGGACTTCCTAAGACTGATTATCAGCCAGAGAAGAGCTGGGATGGGATGGGAGGAGGAATATAAGAACTAGCATCAGTTATGTACCTGCTGTGTGCCAGGCGCTGAACTTGGCATGATTTGTTTTGTTTAAGCCACAATGCCAACCATGCGAAGAAGACAATATTGACCCTATTTTAAGGATGATGACTCTACGATGCTCTAAGATAATTTGTTCCAGGCCATACAGTTCCCAGACTCTTTACACGCAACAAATATAGGAAAAGAGAAGGCCTAACATGAACACACAGAGGACCTGAGACAGACAGACAGACAGCGAGAGCATGGGCTTCTGCACCTGGCCTGAGCACTTTTCCACCACTGGTTCTTTAGCCTTGCTGTGCCCTTGACCTGGGGTGCCTTCAGTGGTCACTTCCTGAGCTCATGCCAGAACCTGGCCTGGGTCTCTGACCTCAAGAGCGTACCCTGAATTACAGCATTTTTGTGTTTGTCTTATTTATCCCCAAAGGGCTTGCCTCAAATAAATATGACCTTATCCACCTCTGTATCCTTCCATGGCCACACAGAAGATGCTCAGTGTGGTTAATTGAATTCTCTGATGCCCCAGCACCCTGAACACTTGCATCACATCTACCAAGGGCAGGGGTTATGGCAAGGAGAGGAGGCAAATATTTAAGGTACACCTCACTGATTCTTTCAACACACATTTTTGAGTGCCGACTCTGTACCAGCACCCCGGATAGAACCATGAACCAGACATAGTGCCCACACAGAGCTTATATCTGAGTACCAGGCACTTTAAAAATGCTAATTTAACCCTGTGACCCCTAGGGGAGGAATAATTACCACCTACCAGACAAAGAACCTGAGTCTCAGAAGTTGAAGCAACTCGGGCGTCATCCAGTGGGATGCACATGCAGATGGCCAGCTGCATCTCCTCCTCTGTCACAGGCCTGCACCCTCGAAGCCCCGCCCCACACACCAGCTTAGCAGGTCCAAGTGCATCACTGTGTGCTGAGCATCAGGCAGCCAGTGGTGCAAAATGTAGGGTGGAGACAGGAGGTTTAATGACAAAAGCCTCAAACACAGGGGAAGGGAACGATACCCTGAGAGGTCAGAAGGGGTGGCCATCTGGAAGGCTTCCAGGGCAGAAGACAGAGTCCTGGCCTACCCTGTTTATAATTCTCAAAGGCTCCTTGTCCACAGCAGAGGGCCCCAAACTCTCTGGCATATCACAACTGGGGAACTTTTAAAAAACATATCTGGGTCTTGCCATATATACATCAATCAGAATCTCAGACACATGGGCTAGAAAGCTGTACTTTTATGAGTGCTCCAGAGGCCAGCCTGGTGCCCGCCCTATCTAGTGTTTGGTCACCACCAAACTTCAAAAGAAAGTCTCACCCTTTTGGCCTGATACCGGCACCGTTTATCCCCTTCACGTCGTGGCTCCAAACCACCACCTCCCTGGTCTGATCTGCCAGGGCTGCACACATGTCTCTCTCTCTCTCTCTCTCTCTCTCTCTCTCTCTCACACACACACACACACACACACACACACACACACACACACACACACCATGTAGTCAAACAGTCCAGGTCTAATAGCTATTTACCACAGGCCCAATATGCCTGAATGTGCAACCTCACCTGCACCTCATGCTTCATGCTGTTCCCTGTCCCGGGATGTCTTTTCCACTTCAACCTGGTGAACTCATTCCTACTTATCCCTCAAGGCCCAGCTCAAATGTTTCCTACACCAAACCCTCTCAGATCTCCTCTGTGCTTCACAAATCCATGAATAACACCCCCCCCCATTGAACCCCAGCTGTCCCCATCACTGGATGGTGGGCTATTTAGGGCCTCTTTCTTGTCTGACATCCTATTCTAGAGCCTGGCTCAGATGGTACCCTAGAAACAAATGAAGCATGCAATAGTCTTGGAGAACAGGCCTCCACCCAAAGATAAAGAGGGGAAGAAGAAGATTCACTGGGCTCCCTGTTCTACTCTCCCCACCACTCTGCAGCCACACTGGCCTCAGCCCATACTGGGAGCCTCTCCTCCTTGTGGGCCTTCACACTAGCTGTTTCCTCTGCCTGAAGTGCTCTGCCCCAGACAGCTCACAGATGGCTGTTCCTGATCATTCAGATCTCACTTCCTGCAAGAAGTCTCCTCTGATCTCCCCCAGATACCATCACTCACCATACCCTCATCTTAGTACATAACATTACTCACATAGTATTCTATTTGCTCACTGTCTGTCTGCCTCACTTGAATACGCAAGCTCCATGAGAGCAGGAACTCTCTCTGGACTCAATAAAAATTTGCTAAATCAAGTGGACTCGATCATTCCTGCACACACACATAACAGGCCTTGAAGAAGCCATCCTAGACCATCCAATATATGAGACTTGGGTTCTCCTTTCTGAGATATATATATGGCTGACTGTATGTTCATTCATGGTGAATTTTAGGAAAAAACCTTCAAAAGTTTTTAAGTCCTATAATTTCATCTCTCAGACTGTATAGATTTTGATATGTTCTTTTTTTCACTACACCTATGTGATTATGTCTGTATAAATACACATACACACATATATACAAATATTTAGCATCTTACTAAATATTGACATTTGTTTAGTATTTGCTACACTTAATATCAAATCATGAGCATTTTTCCCTTGTCACCAAGAATTCTTCAACACCCCCTTTGGAATGGCTACATAGTATTCTGTCATTGGATTGCACCATAATTTATTTAGCTATTCCCTGTTGTTAGACATTTAGGTTGTTTCTCATTTTTTGTTATATAAATAATGCTGTGATGAGCACCCTTGAACATAAATCACTGTCTGCATCTCCAAATATTTCCTCAGGATAACTTCCAAGGAGAAGAATTCCTAGGTCAAGGGATTGAATATTTTCCAGGCTCATGGAACACATGGTTAAACTGCCCCTCCAGAAAGACTGTACCAATCTACACTCCCCCAGTGACTGGCGAGAGGGCCAACTTTATTGCACATTGTGGCAACGAGCAATAGGCTTTCCTTGATCTCTGCTAACCTATGAGACTGAAGTGATACTTCATTTGTATTTGGATTTTATTACTAGTAGGGGCACATTCTGAAAATACTTCTGGCTAACTGTATTTCTTCCGTCAACTGCCTATTCCTGTCCTTCCTCCATTTGTCTTATCATTTTGGGATGCTTTATTTATATATTAAAGATATCGGTCTTGCTCTCTGCAGCAAATGCTTTTCTCAGTTTCTTTATTGCTTACTATTGTGATAAATTTTTATGTGTAAAGGTGTTCTAATATTTCTCATAGTCATATCTAAGTCTTTAGTTGAGTTCACTTCCATGGGCTTTATGTAAAGCTAGCCCTTTTCCAACCAGACATAAGATAAATATTTCCCTATAATACCTTCTAATTTTTTGTGGGGCTTCATTTTTCACTAACTCTTTAATCCATCTGGAATGTATTTTGCAGGATAATGTAGGTGAGGATTTAACTTTATTTTTTTCCCCAAAGAGTTAACGAATTGTCCCCATCTGTGTTATTTTTTCGAGACCCTTATGGCAGGGTTTCTTCCATCTCCTTAGTAGCACCATAGTGGAATAATAATCACAAGCATCACATGTATGTACTTACATTTTACAAACATTATTCATTCATCATTCATTCATCACATTTTTGTTGAGTGCCTGCTATGCACTAGGGACTATTCTAAATGCTAGAAATACCACAATGGAGAAAGAAGATAATCACCTCTGCTCTCACAGAGTACACCTTCTAATGGGGAGGTCATGTAAAATAAACAAAACAAGTAAATAGATGATACAGAATGTCAGTGATAAATAAAAATAAAACAGGAAGGGACATAAGAAGTATTTTCAGAAGGATGCACTCTACATAGGATGTTCAAGAAATGTCACTTGGGAAAAGACCTAAAGCAGGTAAGGGATTGAGCCATGTGGATGTCTGGATTTGGGGGGAGGATATTACAGGCAGAGGAAACAGCCAGTCCCAAGGCCCGGGGACAGCAGGAGAATTCACATGCTCCAGGATCTGTAAGAAGCCAGTGTGGCTGGAGTGGAGTAAGCCTGATGGCACTAAAGAGAAGCCGAGACCAGAGGAATAAGGGAGGGAAGGAGAGAGGGAGGAAGTGTGTGTGCATGCGTGTGTGTATGTGTGTGTGTGTGTGCGCGTGTGTGTACTTTTTTCACATCTTTCTTTACCTCCACATTTAAATGAGGTGAAGAGTTTTGGTGAGTTTTAAGGCAGAAGAGCAACATTACTAATATTTAACACAGGGTTTTTCAACCCCAATACTACTGACATTTGGGGCTGGATAATTCTTTGTTCTGGGGGGCTGTTTAGCAGCAGTAGCTCGTGTGTGTGTGTGTGTGTGTGTGTGTGTGTGTGTGCGCGCGCGTGCACGCGCATGCGCGCATACACAGATTTATGACAAGAATGTCTCCAGACATTGTCAAATGTCTTCTGGGGGCAAAATTGTCCCCTAGTTGAGAACCACTGCTTTAACAGGATTACTCTGGCCACTGTGCTGATGGGGGCAAGGCAAAGACAGAGAAACCAGCTAAAAGGCTGCTGCGATCAATCAGTGAGAGATACATGATGGTAAGTTCAGCCAGGGTGGTGAGAAGTGGCTTGATTGTGTGTACACTGTGAGCATGGAGGCAACAGGATTTATTGACAGACCAGCTATAGGGAATGAGAGAAAGAGAAGAATCAAGGATGACACCAAGGTTTTTATCCTGAGAATCTATAAGAATAGAGTTGTCATTTACTGAAATGGGGACTGCAGGAGAAGAACCAGGTCTGAGGAAGACGATCAGGAGCTCAGTTTTGGTTACGTGTGTGTGAGACACATTTGAGACATGCAAATGGAGATGCTGAATAGCAACTGTATTTACAGGTCTGGAGTTTAGGGCCAGAGATATTACTTTGGGGCAATAGCAAATCAATGGTGTTTGAAATGCAGCAATACAGGATGAGACCACCAAGGGAGTGAGTATAAACAGAAAAGAAAGCAGTCCAAGGACTGAGCCCTGGGTACTTCCATGTTTAGAGGTCAGGTAGCTGAAAAGGAGAGGCCATAGGAGTACAAGGAAAACTAGGCAGGAGAAGTGTCCCAAAGCTGTGAGAAGGACGTATTGTAAGGAGTGATACACTCAAGTATTACAAAGAATGATCAACTGTGTCCAAGGCTGCTGATAGGACAACTAAAATGAGAACTGAGAGTTGTCCACTGGAATAGGCAACATGAAAGTCACTGTTTGGGGACAATGGTGGAGTGAAAGCCTGATTAGAGTTCATTCATGAGGGAATGGGAGGAAAGAAGCTTGAGACCTCGAACATGGCAGCTCTTTTGTTTCCTATAATGGGTTTGCAGACTTCTCTTGAGCTTTGTCATCCTCTTGGCCCTACCTCTTATTGCTGTCACTGCTGCAGCAGCCATTGTGGCAGGATTCCCCATTTCAGGCAGGGGCAGCTTGACAGCACTTCCTACAAAGCAAATGCATGCGATGTAAACTCACACACTCAGCCCTAAAGTGGGTTGAGGTTGATGCTTCTGGAGCATCACGGACTGGTGAGTATCAACACCCACGAATGATACTTCCCCCTTGGCAGTGTTCTGAGATGCATTTTAAAGGCCCCTCAGAAGGCATAGCTCAATAATGCACTCTTGATAAGGTCTCCTCCCTGCCCTGTTTCATGCCCCCATCTCTCATTCATGCTCCCTGGGATCACCTCCCAAGGAGACTACCTGCATCAGAGCATTAGAATCTCTGCTTTCAGGGGAGCCCTGCTAAGACAAATGGCAAGGAGAGACATGACAAGGAGGTTGGGGGTGGACATGGAGTCAAGAGAGTCTTTGGTTTTTGATTTTTTTTTTTTAAGATGTTAGAAATAATAGCTTGATGGAAATGATTCAGGAAGGAGGCAAAAACTGATGCAGGAGAGACAGGGAAGAATTGCTGGAGACATGGTACCCTTGAGTTAGTGAGAGGAGTGTCCACAGTCCTGTTTACAAAACCGATCATGTGCTGGGCCACAAAACAAGTCTCAATAAATTTCAAAGAACTGAAATGAACAGAACACGTCCTCTGAACACGATGTAAAAGAATCAGAAATCTCATGTGTTTAGTAATTAAGAAATATGCCAAATAACCAAGGTTCGAATACATATGGAAATTAGGGAATATTTTGAACTGATTAATAATGAAAATTCTACATATCAAAGCTTATAGGATGCTACTAAATCAGTACTTAAATATTTGTGGATTTTAATGTCTTAAATGCCTTTGTTAAAAAAGAAGTGCTCAGATTTATGAGTTAAATATCTGTTTCAAGATGTTTAAAAAAAAGAGCAAAATATAGCAGAAAAAGAAATTATAAAGATATGAACAGAAATAAAAAATATAGGAAGTATACACACATGCATACACACAATAGAGGATCGATAAATTCATCTAAAACCAGTTCTTTGAAAAGATAAATAAGATTGACAAACAACTGACAGGACAGATCAAAAGGAAGAAGGACAAAGAGCAAATAACTAAAATCGAGAATAAAACGAGTTCATGCTTGATGCTCCAAGCAATAAAAAGATGTTTAGAGCATATCATGAATATCTTTATGCCAATAATTGTGAAATGTAGTCAAAATAGACAAGTTCCTAGGAAAGTATAATTTATCAAAACTGATTAAAGAAGAAATTAATTGAGCAAATGGTCTAAAACCTTTCCACAAAGAAACCTCCCGGCCCAGATGGCTTTTCCAGTGATTTCTACCCAACACTGAATGAATAAATAATTTTAATCTGTAAGACTAGGAGAGGGAATACTCCCCAATTCACTGCATACAGCTAGAAAAACCTTGATATTAAACTCAAAAAGGACAGTGTGAGGAAGGATATTACAAGTTAATTTAATTCACAAACACAGATGCAAAAATTCTAAATATTAACAAATTGAATACAGCTGTATTTAATGGGAAAAAATACATTATGACCAGATATATCCAAGGGATTTAAAGTTGGTTTAACATTAGAAAATTATTTAATGTTATTCATCACATTAGTAGAAAGATAATAATATAAGAAAGTCTATAATTGAAGAATAAGCATTCGAGAAAATTCAACATCCATTCATGATTTAAAAAGAAAACTCTTGGCCTAGAGAAGAAAGGAACTTCCTTAATGTGATAAATTTTGCAATCAGTGGTAAAATGCTGAATGCTTTCCCTTTGATGCTGGAACCAAGACGAGGATGCCCTCGATCCTTGACTTCCATCCATCCACCACTCATATTATATTCTATGTAATAATACTGTATATTACATTCTGGAGGTTCTAGCCAGCATGGAAAGGCAAAAAAAAAAAAAAAAAAAAAAAAAGGAGAGATTGAGAGAGAGAGAGAGAGAGAGAGAGATTAAGGATGTATGAATAGAGCTGACATCCACACCCAGGTTTCTCTAATTCTAGATCACACGGTTCTCCTACCTCTGATTCCAACCTGAGTTTTATCTGTCTTCAGTCCTACCCCTACTCCCTCACTCAGTCACTCAGTAAATGCTCGCTGGGCCTTGGTGAACCACTCATCCCCTGACATTTTCTGCCTCATGCTACTCTGCACCTGTGCCGTGTTTCTGACTTCCCTTCCTCACAGGCTGCATTCTGGGGGCAGGGACCACTCCAATATTGCTCTGTGAGCCACACTAAACTGACCTCAGCGTCTTCAGTTCCTGTGGGCAGGACGAGGTCTGCTTCACCTGTGCCCCAGCCCCTCAAATATAACAGAGCCCAACAAGTGCTTGCTGACTGATGAATGAGTCAATGGAGTGTGATGGTAGCAGCAGGATTCTGTCTCCCAGGCAGGGCCTTCCTACTGTGCCAACATCTATCAGCTCTGTATGGGCTCTGTGCTGGGTGGGCACTGTGGACACAAAGGAGCACAGTGAGACCTTGTCCCTTCTTGGGCTGACAATGCCAACCATGATGGTGGGGGCAAGAAGGGGCCTGACCTAGCCTTTCAGGTCAGGAGAGGCTTCCGGGAGGAAGGGGCTTCTAAACTGAGCTCTGTAGATCAGTAGGTGTTAGTGTCTGAAAGAGGGTGTAGGTGAGAGGATGTTTGGGGCTGGGGAGCTAAGGTGGGTCCCTGAGTGTAGAGTCAGTAGAAAGCAATGAGACCAGGGAGGGTTGCTTCCATAGTGTGTACAACTGTTGGCTCTTTCCCCAGAAAAATGCATTAACACTTTCACAACATTGCACACACACCTTGAAGCTCACCCTGGAACCTTAGGTTCTAAAAGTTTAAACTCTATCCTGAGAATGGCAAAATCAAATTATTCCAGACTTAGGGGGAAAAGGTACAACTGAGGTTCATTTGCTGTTTACTTCCACATGTGACCTTGGACAGGATCCAAAATAACCACCCCAGGGCCAAGGCTGACCTCCCAGCTGGAAGACACCCCACTTCCACTGTGCAGAGATCTTGCAGGCCTCAGCACATAGCCCAGGGCAGAGCATGACCCACAGAAGTCTTGCAGTGACTCTATCACTGGGAAGGAAATGTCACCATCCCTCTTGTGAGCACCACCATAGCTATCAGAAGTGCTGAGCACTCACCATGTGTCAAGCGGTGATGAACAGACATGTGCCAAACAGGTAGGGGAGAGAAGGATGATCCTGAAACCAGACACATGTGAGCAGAGGACATGAGTATGAAAGAACCTTGTGTTTCAGGGGCCTGACTGGAGGCTCCAATGCCAGGACACTTGGGAGAAGCTGGCCCCTGGGCAAGATTCTAGAGATTGGATGCTATCCTAAGGGCAGGAGAGACCCAGGATCCAATGTGAGTTTAGAAAGATCACTCTGGGTGGGTATAAACATGGATCCATAGCCATGGTGGTGATTGCCATGCTATGTTTAAGAGGGCCCTTACCTGAGAGAGGCAATGTATGTGGGAGGGGGGACCAGACAGGGTATCTCCTTCTTTCTTTCCATTTTGGTAAATAATAACCACAGGCCTCCTTGGTGCTGCATATCAAAAAATTTAAAAGCAAGGGTGCCAGCCAGCTCGTTACCATTACAGCCCCTGTAGTGGGTATTGGCTGTAGGAAGGAAAGACTGAGAGAAACAGATGTTGGCCAAAAAGGACAGGCTTGCTCCAGGTTAGCCCAGGCCCAGAGGATCAGGAGTCCAGGTCCCACCCTCAGCTGACATGAGGACAAGAACTACACAGTGTTAACCAGGGGCCACTGCAGAATTAGAGTCTATAAATGGCCATGCCAGTCTGGAACCTGGTCTGTCCTCCCCCGTTTCCCCAGCCCAGCTGCCTCTTGATCCCAGAAGGGCCACCGAGGCAGTGGGGAGCAGCAACAAGGACCCACGAGCCTTATGTCCATGTCCCAGCTGCACACTACTGTGTGTTCCTGGCCAGTTCACCTAACTGCCACCTCGGGCCAGACAGCGGTCAGTAAGTGCCTTTCCTACCCCCAAATTTCACACACCCGGAGACCAAAGGAAGAGGGCAGTAGGAGTGAATGGACATAACACCAGGAGTGATCCTGGTGGGGAGAGGTCAAGGAGGCCACTGGAAGAGGTGGACCTAATCAAAGGGCTAGAAAACAGCAAAACCAGCAGGAAGGGGGCTGCTGGGGTCCCAGGTCTGCCTCAATCAATGGGGAAACCTCAGGCAAGTCACAACCCCTCTAAGTGCCTGGATTTCCTCATCAAAAAACTGGGAGCAGAGAGTGTAGGGCAGCGGGAGAAAGTCAGACCAGATGTTCCCAAGGCCTTTCAGCTTTCAGCACGAGCCTTAACACGAAAGGATTGAAACCAGGACCCACCACTGTGAACTGTGTGACTTTGAGCAAGTCCTTATTCACTCTGGGCCTCAATTCCTCATCTCTAAATTGGGGATAATAACAGCATCCTTTAGGATTGTTCCAGAGATTAAACTTCACCAGAAGACACAGACTAGCCACATGACTGATGATGCTCGCGTTCCCCAGCATTATAAGGAAGGGAGCTGGGGCAGGCCAGGGGAAGGTGTGGCCAGTGGGCTCCACTAGGCCCAGCTTCCTCTCCCAGCTACACCAAGCCTGCAGCCATCATGCCAGGCTGCTGGGGGAAACCTCTCAGGCTGCAGCCAGCTTCCTCCTTCATTCAGAGGAGTTCTCCTTGGCCCGCGGGGTGGCAGCTCTGAGAAGTTCTGTCCATCTCTTCAGGGCTGGCAGGACCGGCCTATAAATCAATCAATAAATTCCAAGCAGCCGCGCACAACTTGTTTGGGTTGGAACCCTGGCCCTTTTCTGTGGTTGCCGTGAAACCAGACTCTCTCAGGTGATTCACAATTTGACGGGACCGGGCCTGGATCCACCAGAGGATGACGATAATATTTTCTTTCCTGTCTTACCTCGGAGACAGGGTGGGGTTTTTTCCAGCCCTCTATTCTGGGCCGACAGCAAACCTAGGTTTACTCAGTGCGTATTTACAGACCCCAGGCTTGGGGAAGCCAGTCACAAAGATGCCAGCACTGCTGTGGGCTTCCCAGCCCGTGAATGCCTTCTCCCACAGGACTCCATTTTTCTCACAGCTACCCCTGAGGCTCTGCCTGAGGAGACCAGTAGAGTGTGGATATGGCTAAAAGTGGTGGCTTTGCTGCTGATGGGCCTGGGTTCAAACCTCAGGTCTGATACTTCACTGAGCCCGTTTATGCTTCTGTTTTGTAAACAGAGGTTGTATATATAATAAATCATAATGAGGTGAGGTTTAGATTAGAATGAAATACATGACTAGCTTACTCAAGGCCTAGCACATTTTAGAAATTTGATAAATTGTCACTGTTAGTATTAATAATATGGGTGCTCAGAGAAGGGAAGGTCACAGCACAGTCAGAGGAGTTCCGACGTCTGGCTCCAAAGTCCACAACTATTTTCAGCCTTCTATGTAGCCTCCGGGATTACTAGTCCTCTCTCAATACACAGAGTACCAGGACAGCCGGTCAAGGAGTAGAAAAGGAGAGGAAAAGGCACCATGATGGATGTGGCTATGTGCTGGGTCTTTCCCTGTGAAGCAGAGATGTGACACCCCAAAGTCAGAGTCAAGGTGCCATGTCCTTTAGCCTGTTTCCATGCAGCCAGGCTTCAGGGCAAACATCAGCTTGCCTTTCCAAGGTCCCACAAACCCCCTTTATGAAGAATGCGCATTAAGAAAGGAAAATATCTGAGTGTGCATCCAGAACAAGTTAGTAATGTGACTACTTTAAATCGTAACCAAATGGAAGGAATAAAAAGGCCATGAGTCTGGTTTAAAAGCAATCCAGTTACTCCACACCTTTTTTTTGGCTAATATCCTGACCTGACCCTCCCTGGGTCTCAGTTTTTCATCTGACAGCAGGATTTCTGAGGTCCCCTGTGCTCTGCCCTTCCACGGGACTTGATCTGAACATGCCTGTCAGATGGGTGTGCAGAATCACACCAGAGCCATTTACTGAGCATGTACAAGGTGCAGGCCCCGTGCTGAGCACTTACTTGTACTATCACTCCTCATCACAGCCCTGTGAGGCAGGGAGAAACATCACTGTGCCCACTGCATAGAAGAGGAATGTTATCATGCAGAAAAGTTAAATACCTGGCCCAGAATCATCAGAGAGATAAAGGCAGGATTTGAAACCCAGGCAGTCTAGCCCCTGAGCCATTCTGCCACCCTACCTCTACCCTGTCCCCCTACACACACACACACACACGTACACACACACACTCACTGACAGAGATACAGACATATATACACACTCACTCATGCCTATGCTGAGGTAGCACCCAAAGTCTGGTCTCAGGTAAGATTCATAGCAGGACTGTGATCTTATTCTCTCTGAGCCTCAGTCTCCTCATCTGCAAAATGGGGATAATAACACCTGCTTTATAGGATTGTCTTAGTGATTAAACTACACCAGATGACACAGTTTCAGAAGTGAACCCAGCACTGCTACCCAGCCTTAGGATATGATGGGACAGCCAAGCACAGAGAATTATGACAAGACAGCACAGGTCTCAGCCTCACCCTCAGGGCCTTCCACAGCCTGGCCTCTGCCCACCTCTCACCATAATCTGTTCTCAGGGTACACTATACCCAATCACCTACAGAGCAGTCTGGCTCTTTACTGCCTCTAGGCTTCTGTTCTCTGAGCTCCTTCTGCCAAGAATGTCCTTCCTCACCACTTTCCTTGGCAAACTCTTACTCATCCTTCAGAACTCAGTTCAATAGCCACCTCCTCCAGGAAGCCTTTTCTGATTACTATAGGCTCTGTCAGTGCCTCTTCTGGCTCTGGCCACTCCCGGCCTCTCTCCATCTCTGCCCTGCTCACTCTGGGTTGACACAGCTGTTACTCCTCTTCCCCACTAGACCAGGCTCTTTTCAGGACTTATGTTGTATCTGTTTACCTGGAGTCCCCAGAATAGGGCCTCATGCAGAGCAGGTGTTCAGTGAATGTTCATGGCATAAATGAGTCAGTCACTTAACAGATCAGTGAGACAGAAATGGGTGGCCAGAACAGCTCCCTAAAGACTCAGCTCTATTCCTCCCCCACTGTGAAGCCCTCTGAGGTATGTGACAGCATTTTACCCATCTGCCTTCCTTATACCTCTCCTTTGGGACACCTAGACCAGTAACTTCTCCTAGGCTGGGCATAAGAGTATGAACTAGAAGGGCTGAGGCGGGGCTGTAAATCGCAGGTAAAAGGGTCCCACTGGGTTCCGTCATCAATGACCAGTGCTGGAAGGGCGGGGCCTGTGACATCCTGCCGGCCACCTGCTCAGCCATGATGTCGTGGCCAGGCCAGGCAGGCCGGGCTGCCAGAGCTGACTCTGCAAAGAGATAAAAGCCCAGGAAACAAGAGCACACAAGGAAGAGAGGGAAAGAGAGAGAAGGAAAAAAATAATAAAAAAAAGGGTTCTTTTGGTATTTATTTTCAAAGCCACTGACGAAAACCAGATTTGAAGTTTGGGGGAAAAAAGGGATTTGGGCCTTTCAAATTCCACTCTCCACTAATTGACTACAGTTTCCTTTGAAAGAGCCCCCAGCTCTTCTGAACAATCAGCGGCCCAGCTGGGATTTGACAACCAGAGGCATCCAGGCCTCCTGGCTCCAGAAGGTCACCCTGGCTGTGTGAGCTCTGGATGGACAAACAGATGAATGGTCACTGGGGCACTGGGATCCTTAAAATGGACACTTGGAGTCAGACCCTATGCAATGTGCTTTCCATGGAAACAGGCCAGATCAGGACCCAAACCCAGGTCTGTCTAACCCCAGTGCCTATCATTTGCCATTTTTCTGCCTGCTCCTCAAGGTGCTTGTAGTTTATCTGAGGCAGTAGGGAGCCATAGCAGGTTCAAACACAAAACTCCTAGAGA
The DNA here is from genome assembly GCA_028627145.1 of Eidolon dupreanum. Classification (NCBI taxonomy): domain Eukaryota; kingdom Metazoa; phylum Chordata; class Mammalia; order Chiroptera; family Pteropodidae; genus Eidolon; species Eidolon dupreanum. The sequence continues at coordinate 31,527,788 of CM053502.1, forward strand.
GTAGGTTTTCAGAGAGGAAGAGCAAAATGCCTGATCCAATATCCTTGCAGCCCTGAGAATGAAAATCTTTAAAGAATTAGATGCTCACTTCATCTCTCTCTCTCTCTCTCTCTCTCTCTCTCTCTCTTTCTCTCTCTCACACACACACACACATACACACACACACACACACACATACACACACACACACACCACACACACACACACACACACACACACACAGTGTTCCCTTCCCACTCAGCCAGTGACACTGCTCTGTTCCCTGTTCTTCTCCCATAAAAGTAAAAAATGTCTCCCAACTGAAGCCCTGTTAATCCCCTGCCTCTTCTTGCCTGGCCTTGGAGCATTTCGCCAACAGCTTCTCTTTGGGGTAGTTCAAGAACAAATGTCCCTACTTCCACTTTGCACTTGGAGAAACCTAAACCCAAAGTCCAGAGAATCCCCAAAACCCAAGCCTGGGAAAATCCAGGGTCCTCACCCAATGGCAGCTCCTACCATAAACACTCCCATTTGGGGCTCTCCAACCTCATTTCCCACACAGAGGTCCAGAGGCACAGGAGGACGTGCCCAAAGATACTCAGTCAGTCCTGGAGTTAGCAAGGTCTAAACCCAGACCTGACGGTGAACCCTTACTTGTTTTCATGAGCCATTACCTAAAAGGTAATGAGCAGCAAAACCAGAAAGTCCAAGAAATGTCAGTTGTCTTTCCATGAATGAATAAGGCTACCATCCTTCAAAAGAGGCGGGCCTCCCGGCTTTTGCACATGCTGGTCCCTCTGCCTGGAAAACCCTTTCCCTGGGAGAACTCATACTCGGAAGCTGGCTCAGGGCTCACCTCCTCCAGGATGCATTCTCTGATCCCTCTTCTGTGCCCCTTTGCTGTCTTCTCTCATGCTCTGCTAGGCACAGTGTGGAATGACTCTGCCCATCTGTCGACTCTCATGGACAAGCTCCTCTAGGGCCAGAACAGCTTTCCTATTGCAACGTCCCGGTGCCCACAGGAGTTCCAGCAGCGTCTGCTGAAAGAGGATGGCAGAAAGGGCCAGAGGAGCCAGCACTCTGGGAAGAGCCCTGGGTGCAAGTCTTGACTCCATCACTTGCTGACTGTGTGACCCTGGAGAACTCTCTTTCTCTCTTTGGGCCTTGAGCTTCTCACATGAAAAAGAATGTGGGTAACAAACTCTTCCCTGTAGGATTGTTACACAAGTGAAACAAGATTGAGGGTATGGAGATACTTTGTGAATTATAGAGCTTTAAATAAATAAGGACAGTGTGGGGAGGGGTAGTAATAATGATGGGGTACTGGGGATGAGCAACTTCAGGGGTGGAGTGAGGGTAACATTCCTCACACATCTTCCTGACACCTGTCTATCTCTCCTTGAGCTTCTCAGGAAGGAATAGTCTGTCTGTCCATCTGTGCTGGAAACTGCCACAGCTAGCAACTCAGTTAATTCCCCAGCTCCAAAGAGGAATGGGTGCCTAATAGCTCTCTTTCTCAAGGGAGCCACTGATGCCAAGGAGTGAGATGCTAGACCCAGGTCTCACACTTAGGACCTGTGCTTTTCTGTGCCTCCCATTATAGGCTGAGCCCAAAGTTGTCCTTGACAGAGTGTCTACTCCACCCTCATGGGGCAGCTGCTCCTGGGGCCAGCTGACCAGGTCCAGGACACCTCAGTGGCCCAGCAGGCCCAGAGCCCCTTGGGCCAGGCCCCATCTACCCTGAGGAATCCCCAGGCAGCACATTACCCTGCTTCTGTTCCCCATTATGAGTGAGGACCAGTTCTTGTCAAATAAATCAGGCTTATGAAGTCTGATGAACAAAGATTCTGATGGTGGGATGCTGTAATTATAAACATCAGCAGCTCAGCAATCTGGGATGGGGCGGGGGAGTGCCTTGCTTTGATGAGGGCAAGTGGCAGAGCGGCTCGATTTAGATTGTTCTGGACACCATAGGCAGGAGGAGCCAGGGTCCTCTGCGCCAACTTCCTGGCACACTGTTAGGGAGACTCAGGTTGCTTCATGGCCTTCCATCACAGGCCTGACCTCTCCAGCCTCCACCTCTATAAAACTCCATTGAAACTGCTCATTGCTACCCACACCCACTATGCCATTTCACATTTCCAGGCCTTTATAGATGTTGTTCTATGTGCTGATGAAGTCCTAGCCATCCTGTAACACTGAGCTCAAATGCCATTTCCTCCAGGAAGCCTTCTGAGCATCCCACATAGTAAAACACTCCCTCCTCCTGCTATAAGACTTGTCTTTCCAGCCTCACCTGAGCTAAGCTCCATCTTTCTCATGTCTTAACATATGTCATTCCTTCTGCCTTTCCTGTTGCTTTAACTCCAACTCACATCTGTCCTATCTCAGATTAGATGCTCTCTTCTCTGGGAAACCCTCCCTTATCTGTCACCGGGCTGCCTTGGATACTGCCCTGGCCACCCAGCTCCCTGCACTTGCTCCCTAGACTCCAATTGTCAGTTTACACATTTGTGTCCCATCCTAACCTAGGAGCTCTCTGCCCCTGGTACCCAGCACAGGCCTGGCACCCAGCTCAGAGAATGTGTGCTGAAGAAATGCATTCAATCACTATCAAACAGCCAAGGGGTAGGGCAATCTGAGGCCCACAGACTGTGGGTCTGGGTCCTCTGAATCCTGTTCTCAGACTGACAGGAAGACCCAGCTCCTAGTCACTAAATAAATGAAACCACCAAGAACTGCCAAGACCCCAACCAGAGGGCTTCATATGGAAGGAATCAAGGACTGAGGAATAAAGTATCAGTTGGAACAGACACTTTATTATCTAGGCCATAAACCTGATTTACACTCAGGTTTCTTCTTTCCAGAAGCTCTGTAAAGTTTTACCTTTGCCCCAGCAAGCCTTGGAAACAAACCTTCAGAGCAACAGGAAATCACCCATTTAACTGGGGGAAGGGATGGGGCTCCCTGATGCTCCTGTCCTCTGGGTAACCCTGTAGGTCGAGTAACTGCACAAAGTGCAATGAATAGGGCCTGGGCACCTGGGTTCAAGCACTGACTGCTGCACACATGGGTGTGGCTTTGACAAGCTACTCCTACGTCTGGGCCTCAGTCTCTTCATCTGTGCAATGACCGTGGGAAAGGAAGCAGTTAGGTCAGATCCAGCATTTATGTTCAAGGAGGAAGCATAACACAGCAGCTGCAAGTTCAAATCTTACTACCTATGTAACTCAGGCAAGTTAGTGAAGCTCTCTCTGCCTCACTTTGCATAACTCTAACATGGAGAACCATGCCAGGACAGCACCTACCTCCAAGGGCGGCTATGAACACGAAGGGGGTTCCTGTTGGAGAAGGGTGGACACCAGCGCTTGGCACATGGTGAGCCTTCTCCGATCTGCTTCTGTGGCCTGCTCCCACCACCCTCAGCCATCAGACGCTGACAAGTGGATACCGGGTCCTTCCAAACCCATTCTTCAAATTCGTCCCTCAGACAAACCAAGAGGTACATAATCTAATCTCCACTTTAGAGATGAGGGATATGAAGCTTGGAGAGGGGCCTTAATTTGCTTGTAATTCAGTGAGCTGGGAGCCCAGCCCTGGACACCCAATGCCAAGCCCAATGTTCCTTCCTTGACACAGAATGTTCTAAGCCAACTTTTTTGAAAAAAAGGGGTAAAGTGGAGGAAGGGGTGAGGATCCACCTTAGGGTCAACTCACATATATTAGAAGATATGTCTAAAAGCCATCATTTAGGGTCAGCTGATTTGCCCACCCACCCTAATCAGCCGCTTCCACTGAGGTCAGGCTGCCTAGACGCCCTTCCCAGTAGGGTGCTGGACCCCCTCCCTCACTCTGCCTAGGCCTCTGCTCAGATGACACCACCCTAGAGAGTCCTCCCCACTCAGCTAAAATAGCACCCCCGGCCTCTCACTCTGCTCTTCTTTTTTAAATCACCATACATCATACTACCAGACACAATATCAAATTTTTCCCCATTAAACAAATACTTATTAGCACTTATTATGTACCAGAAGCTGCTAGAGATGTTTGGGAAATGACAGTGAACAAAACAGACAGAGAACCCTGTCCTCCTGGAGCTTACACACAAGAAGGGGAGATAAATCATGAATAATAAACATGATAAATACATAAATCTGTAGTACGTTAGAATGTGAAAAGTTATTTGAAAGAACTTAGCAAGGTAATGGGGTTAGGTGTGCCAGGGTGGGGCAGGTATGGCATTTCTAAATATGCTGTTGAAGTGGACACCATAGAGAAGGGGAAGATTTGGTCCAGCAGACATCTGGGGGAAGGGCATTCCAGGCAGAGGGAACAGACAGCGCGAGGGCCCTGAAGAGGGAGTGTGTTCAGTGGAGTGGAGAAAATAAGGAGAGGAGTAAACGATGCTATGGTCAGAGGGGTCCCGGGCATGGGATCATACTGTAGGCCACTGTAAGGACTCAGGCTCCTGCTCTGAGTGAAATATGGAGACATCTCACAACAGCAAGTACTAATGGCAGAGGAGTGACAGATCTGACTCGCAGTGTAAAAGGACCACTCAGGCTCCTGCATTAAGAGTAGACTATATCGCTTGTTGCTTGTTTGCTGGTTTACTATTTACCTCCTCCACAAAAATATGAGATCCATGAAGGCAGCACTTGATCTGAGTTGATCACCATTATCACCTCGGTGCCTAGAACAAGGCTGGGCACATACAGGTGCTCAGTAAATGTCTGTGAAATGACTGACTGACTAAAACAAACATGTACTCCGGCCACACTGGCCTCTCAGTTATTCCTCATATATATATGCTGAGCACACTCTGGCCTCAGGGCCTTTGCACTTACTGTGAACTCTGTCCAGAATGCTCTTTCCCAAGATATCCTCATGGTTTATTTCCACACTTGGATCTTTACTCAAACATCATGTGAACACTCAGGCCTTTCCTAGCCATGCTAATTAAGAAGGGTATGCCAAATACCCCTCTCTAACACTTCTTATCTCCTTTCCCTGCTCATTTTTCTCTATGTTGCACTTGTTACCAAATGACATACTCTATTATTTCCTTTCTTAATGTCTCCATCTACTAGAAAATAGGCTCCTGGGAGACAGAGATTTTTCTTCCTATTTTATTCACTGGTTAATCCCCCATGTTGAGGACAGTCACTGATACATAGCAGGAGGCCAGAAAATGCTTGCTGAATGAACAAATGACTCCTCCTGTCTCCTCTTCTGTCCAACCTCAGTGAGCAGGGTGGCACTTAGGGCAGCAGGGGATGGCCAAGGACTCCCTGCCCAGGAGCAAGATCCCCTGTAAACCACAGCCATAGAGGCAGAGACCAGAGCAGAAGGAAGGCCCATGCCACCCACGGTCGATTGTTTCACGGAAAGTTATCTCATGGTAATCACATAGACTAAGTGTTACCACCTCCATTTTACTCCAGAGGAAATCTGAAGCTCAGAGAGGCTAAGTAACTTTCCCAAGACCATAGAACTTAAGCTAGAATTTGAACTCAAATCTCTTAGACACCTTCTAATTCTTATTCAAAGCTTTACTGACCTGTCATGCCATGCCTGACACTTAGTCCTGAGGAATGTAGCAGTGAATAAGAGGGCCGAGGACCGAGGTGGATCATGGCAGGATCAGCATGTGCAAAGACCTGGAGGTGAGTGGTTAGGTCTGGACAGAGACGTGTAAGGGGAGGCTGAAAGAGGAGGGAGGAGTCAGACCATGCCAAGCCTTCCTCATGAGGTATGTTAGGAAGCTGGGACCACAGAGAAATGCCCAGTCAAGACCACAGTGAGGTGCCATTTTACACCCATTTGATAGCAAAAACCAGTGAGTCTGACAAGACCAAGTGTAACAGAGGCTATGGACAACAGGATCTTTCCTGCAGTGCTGTGGCACATATACTGGTGCATCACTCTGCAAACCCTCTGGGTGACATCTTCAAAGGAGAAATCACACATCCCTCAGCCCAGGGATTCCACACCTCAGTAATATTTAAGAACAGAGTTTATCAAAGTGGGTCTGCAAACCACAGAAATAAGCAAACATTACAACCATGGCTTCTCCCCCTGCCCCCTTGAGAACCAGTTGCTAATCATTTACTTAGAGCATTACTAGATACAACCCACAAAGCAAAAGGTCTTTGGGGGTCCTCAATAATTTTTAAGAGTGCAAAGAGATCTTTAGGCCAAAAAGTTTGAGGGCTGCCACCATAGAGAAACCCTTGTATACATTCCCCAGGAAAAGTGGACGAGAGCCTGGATAATAATAACTGTGAGATATGCATAAAATGGAATGCTATATAGCAGTGGAAATGAATCAACTAGAGGCGCCTGCAGTGACCAGTAACATAATGCTGAATTTAAAAAGTCCCAGAATATAAAGTCCAAAATCAACTAAAACCAAACAATATATTGTTTAAGCACACATATGTATGTGATAAGAACTTTTTTCCTAAGAACTATGTTAAAGAAATAGAATGACAAACATAAAATTACCTCTACTGGGTAGGCAGGAATGAAAGAAATAAAATATATAAGAATTAAAGGGAAAGAAAGAAAACTATTATTACAAATAACAATCAAGTCAAAAAGAATCTTGTTAACATTAATAAGCAAATTTGACAAGGTCAGTAAGAGTAGGTTGAATACTCAAAAATCAATTGCAAATCTGTCTGTAATAAACAGAAAATGAAATTTTTTAGATATTTATGATCATCTTGAAAAACCTCAAATACCTAAGGATAAATCCAACATAGATGTGCAAGACCTTTACATAGAAAATTACAAAACATTATAAAGACCTAAATGAATAGAGAGATACACATATTCATGGTCAAAAGATTCTAAATGTGAATTTGGAAATTCCAAATTTATCTTCCCAAATGTATCTAGAGATTCAAGAGATTCAATGCAATCCAAATCAAAATCCCAGCAGGTTCTTTTTGTGTGTGGAAATTACCAAACTAATTTTAAAATTTATATTAAAATCCAAACAGCCAATAATAGCCAGGGTAATCCTGAAGAAGAACAAAGTCGAAAACTTTCACTACTAAATAATAAGCGTTATTGTTAAACTGCCGTAATTAAGACTGTGAAGTCGGCACAATGATAAACAAACAGACCAATAAAACAGAATAGAGAATTCAGAAATAGACCCCGTTCATTGAATTGATTTATGGCAACGGAGAGAGGAGAAAAGACAGTGTGTTCACTAAAAGCTGCTGGCTCAATCAAATTTCTATATTTAAAAAAAGAAAAAAAGAAAAAAAAGAAAAGACACTCGATCCCTACCACACACCATACGCAAAAATCAAATCCAGATGGATTAAAGATCTAAATATAAAGTGTAAAACAAGCAAGCTTCAAGAGTAAAATACAGGAGGTTATTTTCACAATTTGAAGCAGGCAAAGATTTCTTAAGTAGGATGCAGAAAGCACTAACCATAAATATAAGGATTAATAAAGAAGACTGTTTTTAAACTAAGAGCTTCTATTCATCATGAGGCACCATGAAGAGAAGAAAAGGATAAGCCAGAGTGGGAGCAGAGTAGCACACGTGACTAACAGAGGACTTAAATCTAGAATAAAGATCTTCTATACATTGAAAGGTAAATAATCCAAAATAAAATTTTAAGGGCTTGAATAATTATGTTCCATCCAATGACTGAACTACAATATATTTATTCATTCTCCAGTATTAGATATTTAATATTTTTCACTTTTTTTCAGAGTTTGCAAAATCTAATCAAATTTTTAAAAATCTATTATACATACAGTCATCATAAATATCTTTCATATGTAAGTATTTACACACATTACTGATTACTTTCCAGCATAAATTTCCAGGACTATAATTCCTCAGTTAAGGAGTATACTTATAAGTATTCTGAAGATTCTTCGTATACACAAATTGTCTCCAAGAAAAGTTCAATTAATTTATATTTCTATCAACAGTATATGAGACTGCTCTCTTACCATATTATCATCAGCATTACCAGAATTAAAAAATTGTTGTTATTTAAAAGGGGGGGGGACTTGAATGGGCACATCACAAAAAAGACTATTCAGTGGTCAGAAAAAATATGAAATGGTATACAATATAATCAATCATTAGAAAAATGCATATCAAAACCACAGTAGCACCACTACACACCCACCAGAATGGCTAAAATCTAAAAGACAAGCAACACCAAGTGTGAGCAAGGATGATGAGCAACAGAACTCTCCTGCTCTGCTGGTGAGAGTGAGCGTTAAGACATCATAGTCGCTTTGGAAAACTGCAGGGCATCACATATTAAAAGTGAACAGACCCATACCACACAGCTCAGCAATTCCATTCCTGTATATTGACACCCAATAGGAGTGTAAGTACAGATATATTCATAGGAATGCTACTCATAATGGTCAAAAACTGGAAACCATCCAAATGTTCACCTGCAGTGCAAAAGACCAATAAACTATAATACTTTACATCAACGAAAATGAACAAGCCATAGCTACACAACATGAACAGATTTTAGAAACATGACATTGGGTAAAGGAAGCTAGACAAAGACTATGTACAATATGACCCTAGCTATGTAAAGTTCAAAAACAAGCAAAATCTCTCCCCAGTGCTAGGAGGCAGGCCTCAGATTACGTTGGAGAAGGAGGCAGGGAGTAGACCTTGGGAGGGGGTTTGAGAGGAGCTGTCTGAGGTGACAGTAATATTCTATTTCTTGATTTGAGTACTGGTCTCACAGTCATGTTCGCACTGTGATACTCATCGAACTGTACACTTATGATTTATGTACTTTCTATAATAAGATTTACTTGAATAAAAAGGATAATTAAAATAACAGAAACAAAATTCAGTAAAGTGATTACTTCGAGACTGGAGGCAGGAGACCAAATAGGGAAGAGCACATAGGAAAATGTAATCTTCTTGTTAATCTTCAAATGATGGGGGAGGAGGAAGGAGAAAGAAAAGTAGGCACATTAACGAACCAAAGAAGACAGTGACACAAACTAATATTTGTGCTTAATCCAATTCCATGCATTTAAGATTTAAACAATAAATATATAAATAGGACCACACTCCAGGAAGAAATCACTGGAATCAGAACACAACCATCCATCTCATGGAGCCATGAGACAAGTAAGTGGCATAATGCCGTCAAAGCGAAAAGAAAATAAATATTATTTTCTTGATTTTAACTCGGCATCTAGAACAAGGCAGATTCCCAACAAATAATTACTGAATGAAGAGATAGATGTCCCAGATATAAGATAAACAAGTCCTGCAGATGTAACGTACGCATAGTGACTATAGCTATCAATACTGTATTGTATATTTGAGAGTTGCTAAGAGAGTAGATCTTAAAAGTTCTCATCATAAGAAAAAAATCTGTAACTATATGAGGTGATGGATGTTAACTAAACTTACTGCGGTGATCATTTTACTTACATCAAGTCGTTATAAAACAACTACAATATGTCAATCATGTATCTCAATAAAATTAGAATAAAAAGAAATGAGTGGACAAACGAATAAGTGAAGCAGGACATGACCCTTGATGCTCATCTCACTGCATCCACAGACCAGTAACCTCTCCCCACGCTTTCGTTTATTTTTGGCTGGCACTGGCCTAATTAGTGCAGCCTCTATTAAAACCCCTTTGCCACACTTTCTCTGGCCCAGGGATCCCTGGATGTTGGGCCAAATGAGTTAACAATTTCCTTTCAGCCCTATGGCGTTTCTCAAACGTTAGTCCACTTTTTCACAGCCTGAAAGAGCCGGAGTCTTTTTTAACAGTCCAGTTCTGGGCTGTATCTGTCACCACGACAGTAAAAAATAAAAAATTTTTTAAAAGTTTAAGTGCATCGTGTGCTTATAATAAATAGTTTGCACAAAATTATTCATTCCACATATGGGCAGAGCGGTGCCTTTAACGTGCACATTGTTTGCGGAAAGCCTGTAACTGAGGCTGTTACTGGGCAGAATGTGGAAGTCGTTTTCTACTATTAAATAAAGGAAACAAGGTTCTCATTTTAAAATTAATTCAATGAAGACTATTAAGCAGTTGGCTGTGAACGCCTTAGTATTTTTTCCAAACTGATACTAATAAGGGCTCCCACTCCCAGCCCTGCCTAAAGAAAGACGCAAAATTAACTACATAATTTCCTAGAACGTTTACCCAGTGCTGTTGTTGTTCAGAAACACGTAACCAGGAGGACTATGCAGATCCAACCAAAACTGAGACTCAAGTCCCCGGGACACTGTCTGTGGGAGGGTTTGGATGGGGCAGCTGCCTCTCGCTGCCACGGGGCTGGTGAGTGGAGTGCTGTTCTCCCTTTGTTCAACAATCAGTTGATGCCTGGGGCACCCTTGGCCCTGGGCGCCACATGAGTGGAGGCAGGGAACTTGGGGTGAATGAGACAAATGCAAGTCCCAAGGCCTCTCCAGAGAAATATGGTCAGCAAGTACTGATGGCACCCATCATGGGCAAGGATGACTGCAGGACTGGAAGTCAGACAGACATAGATTTAAATCTCAGATACCTCACTTAATAGTTCGAAGGGCTCAGTGTCTTTATCTGTAAAATGGGGCTGTTCTATGCATTTGATGTCCCTGCCCATAAAGAATCCGGCAGATGACTGGCACGCAGCAGGTGGCCATCTGATGTTGGGCCCCTTTGTCCCCTTCTGTGCCAGCTCTGTGTTGAGGATGCAGAGACGAGAGTCGGCCACTGCTCTTAGTGGTGAACCAGCTCATCAGAGCAGGAGGTGCGGCATGCTGTGGGAGCTCAGGGCAGAGGAGGTTGGATTGGAAGCCAGGGGTGAGTCCCACATGTGCCACTCCTGAAAAGAGGTCCTTAGCTGCTGGCCACTCAGATCAGTGCTGACCAGAAAAAGGGCATGAGAGATAGCTGAGGAGCTCAGGCCAAGGCTCTCTGGGAGTCCCAGTACACTTGGGATGGATGGTTTATATGTCCATGTTCCCACAGGGCCTGTGACCATCAGCCCCATGAGGGCAGGGATAATGTCTGAGTCACCTGAGTCCTAAGTGCCCAGCCAGGCTGGGAACAGACTAAAACTCAGTGAAGATTACTGATAAACAAATGAGTCCTCAACATCTTCCGTATGTTTCCTTTGGTTCATAAGGGAGGTTATCTTGGGAGGAAGCCTTGATCTCTATGTAAGACAGGCCTCCCATATCACCCCACATAAAACTAAGACCCTCAGTGTCATGGAGGAGCTCAGACTCTAGGGCCAGGATGCCATAAGGACAGGCTATAGCCACCAAAAAGGAGGATGGGACATCACTGAGCTTCTACTTCCTTGTACATAAGAGGGGAAATGAAAGAGCAATCCTGCCTCCTTCAGGGCTGCTGAGAGGATCAAATGATACAACAGAAGGTAATGACAAGTGCTGGACACATGTGAGGCTCACCATTTCCCTCTCTGCTGTCTCTGCAGATTTTGACTGCATACCTACTGTAGGCAAGGCCCTGGGGCCCACAGGAAAGAGCCCAGGCTAGAGGTCAGACTGAAGGTAAGTGTGGAGGTCCTAAGAGGCAGAAGGGGAAGAAAAGGACATGCAACATCTGCCATAAATAGGAGCTTTATAAATACTGGATTGATAGACAGACAGATAGACATATGGCTAGGGCAAAGGAATGAAAGAATACGCAAGACCCAAATCTCTAGTTTTCAGTTCTTCCTTCTCTCATGAGGTGGTTTGCTATGCTCTGTCCCCAAAACAACCACACCCAGACCCACACTCTTCCTGTGACCCCCAGTACAGGTACCTGTAAACAGCATGCATCAGGGCCAAAAGCCCTGCACAAGTCTCTGTCCTCTCTCTCTATGTCTACTTGTCTCTTCCTAGATGTCTCTTTTCTGTCTTTTGGTCTCTTTCTCTGGGTCTCTGACTTACTGTCTGATTCTGTTTTTTCTGTAGGTGAGTATCTTTCTCCTTCTCTGTTGATGTCTCTGTCTCTCTTTTTGGCCTCTCTCTTTTCCTTTCTTTTCCTCTCCCCTTCCCCTTGCCCCATCACCTGCTTGTCTTCCCAGTTCTACTGTGAAAGCCTCACTTCCCACAGGCACAGGTGTGCCTGCAGATGTTTTACTCAGAGAGATACTGCTGATAAGCAATGAGAGAAGATGGGGTGAGAGAAACCCCGCTGAAAGGGGGTATGGCCCAAAGCCCAGCTGTGAGCCAGGTCACAGGCAGGGGAGACTAGGCATCCCTGCCATGGCCCCACCACCAGTACATCACACCTCCTCACCACCTCTGTGTCTCCCTGCGTCCATCCCTCCTAGGTGCCAGCAGCAAGCCAGGAAGGAGGGCACCCAAGAGAGAGGTCTCCACCTAGACCAGACCCTAATGAACAGGTGCCATGGAACCACTGGGCTTCATTTTCCCTCAGGGGCTCCCAGCCAAAGTTCTGCCACCCCTGCTATGGGGCAGAAGCAGAGGGCTCTCTCTGTGAAGGACAGTACCAAATTCTACCTGGCCTGAGACTGAGATCAAGACACGCAAGATACCACAGCAAAACAGCAATGCTAGTCACCTGCACATGTGGGTGTGGCACTTCTCAATTTCCAAGGTCCTGACATCCCAGCCATCCATTCAACAGATGCTTACTGAGCACTCCTCTGTGCCAGATGCAGTTCTGGGTCTTGGGATAGAGCAGGAATAAGATGGACAAAAGCCCCTGCCCACATGGAACTGACATTCTAGTAGGGGAAATGGACAAAGCAATGTACATAATACCTTAGAGGGTGACAATGGAACAACCATTATTGTGAGAGCAGTGAGTCTGGGGACCAGAGTGTCCCCAGCTCAGTTCTGACTTTATTAATCTGAGGTGCCACCTGGCCATCCAGGTGAGGATGCAGGGAAGGCAGCTAGATGTACAAGTCTGAGCTCCAGGGGACAATCTAGGCTGGGCGTATAAATTTAAGAGTCATCACCAAATAGATGTTCTTCAAAGCCACAGCCTGAATGAGATCACTGAAAGAGTGAGAAGGTCAGTGAGATGAGGCAGACCCAGGGAAGGGGGCCAGAAGAAGCAGAGAGGTGGGGAGATGGGGAGAATGCCACGTCAGTGAGGAGGGGAGTGAGCGTGGGCAAACACTGCTGATGGGCAGAGGCTGAGAGATGACAGTGGCCTGGGTGACACAGAGGCCATTGAGGCCTTTGTTGGAGTAGCATCAGAGCAATTGTGGACATGAAAGTCCAGTGTGGGCTCCGAAGAGAATAGAAGAAAAACAGGACATAAAGTACAGCCAACTCTTTCAAGGATATTTGCTCTAAATGAAAAGGAAAGAACAAGGCAGTATCTGAAGAGGGAAGTGGGTCGAGAGGTTTGTTTTGTTTTGTAATATGGTAAAAATAACAGCTTGCTCATGTGGGGATGGGAGTGACTCAGCAAAAAGGAAACATTGATGCTGCAGGAGCAGGCACACTGCTAGAGCTGTGCCCCTGAGCAGGTGAGGGGCATCTAGTGCACAGTCCATTTGACACCTGCACCCTACAGAGGCTGGCGGGCACGGGGACCTGTCCTCATTTTTCAGATGAGGACACCAAGGCTGAAAACACTAACTTGCACCTCCAGAACCCCAGAGTTTCCTTCCCTACCTGCCCCTGCTTAAAAACCTCTTATACCCCCAAAGCAGAACAAGAATCCACATTTTAGCCTGCCCCTTAAATCTTTTTCATGCACGCTGAAGTTTGACAATCACTACTCTAGACCAGAAGTCTCCAAACTTGTTTGCTCTCATATCCCTATCAGGAGAAAACATATTTACTTAAAAACCGCAGATATAAATTATTATGCTTATATACATTATCAAAAACACTCCACCACATGCTAGGTATATGGCCTTGGGTGAGTTGTCAGAGTAACCTCTCTGTGCCTCAGTCTCCCCATCCATAAAATGGGATATAATAAGAGCATCTGCTTCATAGGGTTGTAAAAACCATGTAAGTTAAAAACAAGCAGTGCTCAGAAAAGAGTCTGACACGTAAGATCATCATGACTGTTATTACACCAGAAATGAGATACGTCATAAATAGAAACCACATCCTAATAGTTCTTCCCCATCCCATAGATGGTCTTCGTGTATACCTCAACTAAGCAATCTCTGGTCCACACAGTGAGGTCTTCAAGGACAAGGACCACATGTTTCTTATTCATCCTTTACTTCTGATGTCTAGCCGAAGGTGTGGCACACAGCAGGTAGGCAATAAACTGTTGCTGGAATAAAGAACCACCATTTGTCTAGGCCCAACCGTGAGCCACACATCATTCCATCCTTTCAACAACTACTGAGGTGGGTATCAGTATTCCATTTTACAATGAGAGAAACTGAGACCCTAAGGGGTAACATGATTTGTCTAAGGTCGTAGGGCAAGTTATAGCAGAGCTGCGGCCCACGCCAGGGCAGCTATGTGCCTAGTCCCATGCTACTGGCCTCTCCCCATCACCAGGAGTACAGCCAGGATATACAGCTGGGATCTGGCTCCTTGGAGGGCAGGCACTGACTCTCCATGACTGTCCTCCTGCCCCCAGCAGACGAGGAAGGAATAGCTGGGCAGACACACAACACCTCATAATTAGCAGAAACACAGAGGAAAACAGACCCCAGGTAGGCAGAAGAGGTAAGAGGGGCAGAAGTCTAACCTAGCCGGCCCCTCCCCACACCACCCCAACACCAGAGCTGAGCCCAGCCTGAGCCAGAGGAGCGTTGCTGCCATTTGGGAATCTGCACCTTCCTTTCACCTCAAGGCTCCCTCCTGGCCAAGATGCAGATCAGCCGGCAAGGCTGCATTAATAGATTTCTGAAATGTGACCAAGAACAAAGCTCCCCTTTCTGCCAGCCCCTAGTATTTACAAGCAAGCACAAATCTGTGAGAAAATCCAATTGAACGCAGATGGCAGGAAATTCCTCTAAAATGACAGTGGCCAAATTCAAACCACAAGACATGAAAATAACCCAACATACTAGACATGAAGAACATATCTTATAGACTTCTCCTCGTGCGATTTGCAATCTGTGATTGATTACCAGGAAGACAGACTGCAGATTTATTGGACTTCTGTAGAACACGGATTCCATTTGCAACAATTAAACCTTCCGTGGTTGAGAAAGGGGTTGGAGGGAGCTAACGGGAGATGGTGAAGTTAAGGAATGTGGTGTGAGGCTGATAACGGCTAGTGTTAGCACCATAGAACCAAGTGTCTTCAGCTCAGGTACCAGGTGGCAGGGGAAGGTCCAAGTATGCTGGTGCACCCGACACCTAGGCACATGCCACTAGTTTGGACATCCAACTTGTGGCAATGATTTTGGAGCAGAGGCATGCTAACAGGCTTCTGACGGGACAAGTATATGCAAATCTGCTGACCCTCTTGGTGTACATAGCTAGAGCAGAGCTGTGGAAGAATCCTTATGATGGCAGTGGTCCTAGAGGTGCTAAGGGGAAAAAGGACAACAATCAGTGAGCTGAGGGACAGTTACAATGCCTCTCCCCATTCCTTGGACAAAGCAGACATCACTAATAGATCACACCATCTCTTTCCTGCTAATAAGCTCAGAATCTTTCTTAACACAATTCTCTAGGCAGCGCTAGCAAGTGGCCAAAGCTGGACTAAGAGCAGAAATCTGCCAGCCCTGAGCTCATGGTGTGTGTTGGTGGCTAGAGCATCAGTGGTGTATATTAAACTCTTAATGATCGCGATATATGCTGAAAAGCTAGAGACTCAGGTGTGTGTAATGGGTCAATAGCTGAGGTGAGTGCTAACAGATCAGAGATTCAAATATGTGCTACAGAGTCAAGTTCCTATACCAAGTAGATGATAACCAACATCTGGAAGATTCTATCTCTCAGTCTGCTGAAGGGTTCAGATCTCTCTGAGGGAAACGAGATGTGGATTGCATGTGCATTAAAGATGGCCACAAATTCTTTGATAGTCCTCCCATTAAGAAGTGGGTCTGTGCCCTCTCTGTATCTGGGCTGGCCTGTGACTGTCTTGACAAATAGAGCATGGAGGTAGTGATGCTGTGCCTGTTGATAAGCCTGCCTTTCTAAGGACCGATGGCTTCCCTCTTAGTCTCCTAGAGCCCTGAACTTCCACATAAGGAATCGGACTACTCTGCTAGAGATACCCCATTGGAGACTACATGGAGAAGAACAGTCCAGCGGAACCCAGCCTTCTAGTCACCCTCACCCCTGTGCCAGCTTACAATCAATCTGTCCTGGACTCTCCAATCAGACCAGCCACCAACTGAATATCACCAAAGCAACCCCAGTAATGTGGAGCAGAAGGGTCACCTAGAAGATTTTTGTTTCAAATTCCTGACCCACAAAACTAAGACATAATAAAATGTTTAATGATTTAAGTCACTAAATTTGTGGGTCATCCACCCTTACCCCCTCCTTCCTCATCCTCATTGTTCCTTCCCTCTCAGCCTCATAGCCTCAGCCTGGAGGGCTACCCTGGCCTCATTTCCAGCTTCCCGTCTGGTCCCCCTACTGGCCACATTCTCCTTGGCCTCTGGTGATCTTGCTAAGCCAAGGTTCTGATCACAGCCAACCTCAAAGCCCTGTGGGGTCTTAGTAGCTACCTCTCTAGCCACCGAGCTCACCACTCCCCTTAACACCCCTATGCTCATCATTCCCCAGATGGAGCACACTCTTGAAAGGTCCCCATGGCTGTTATATATGCTGTTTCCTCTGCCTAATTCCTTGCTCCCTGTTGTCTGCTTAGCAAACTCCTATTCAACCTTCAGTGCCCAGGTCAAATCCAGGGCATTTGTTGGCTCCCTCCTCTGGGCTTTTTGAGCCTTCACCATCCTTTATTGTCATTATACATTAGGCTGAGAAGCAGCTTGAGGAGAGGACAAAAGCTCTTGGGTTTTTGTCTGCCTAGTGCTAACATGGTACCAGGCATAGAGTCCAACAGAGTTTTACAGAACAAGTTAATAAAATAACAAATTCATGATGCAGGAAGTTCAGTGCAGGTACTGGCCCCAAGCTGTCTATAGGAAAGCAAAACATGAAAAGTCGAATTTCAACAAAAAATTCCAACCAGCAGCACAGCAATGATATAGACCCAGGGTCAGAGAAGGGAGAAGCCCCTGGAGCCTAAGTAGTTGGAGAGGACTTTCTGGAGGAGGAGAACCTTGCTAGAGTCAGAGTCTCCTTCTCCAGGAGCTCTCCCAGAGTCCTCTGGGCTGAGGCTGCCCCTTAAACTTTTACTATCTGTACTCGATTAACTGCTTCACAGGGGTTGCTGATGTGTCCCGATCTCCACCTACTGTGCACAGCCAGGGGAGGTCAGAGACAAGCCAACCTCTCCCATGGCATCATAACTGGATTCTCTCTCTCCTTCAAGAGACAGGGACCAGTGCAGGGCCTCACCCAGAGCAGGCACTAAGAGGCTGGTTGTCGAAATGAGTAAGGGGGAGGTTAAATAAGCACTGTGGGCAGAAGGAAGCTCAGAGAGGCCCAATGAATAAACCTAGGAGCCGTGGGGCACTGACTGCACTGCTGTCCTGGCTGTGCAACCCTCCAGCTTCCCTTCTGTGGACGGGAACCATGGCAGGGTCAGTGTTATAAGTGCCTGGCACAGAGTAGTGTGTACTGGTACCTGCTAAACAGGAGTCTGGGCATCAGGAGGTCACTGAGGGATGACTGCAGGCCCTTGGTGCTCTGACCCTGGAGAAGGCCTCCAGAAGGGTGAAGAGAAAGGGAGGAAATATTTTCAAAGCAGCAGCCAAGGGACCAGGCCCTGGGCTTGGCTGCCCCAAATTAGCAAGAGCAGGGCTACTAAGAGAACAGGTAGCAGAGACACTCGAGTACTCAATTTGGCTTCATGTGGAGAAGCGCTGTCCAGCATGGGGATGGGTTGACAGGACAGGTAGTGAGCAGCCCATCATGAGATGTTCAGCCACTGGATAACATCTTAAATTGAGAATGTCTGGGCTGGAGGGTATTTCAGTCTTCCTCAAGGTACACACGAGGAAACAGAGGCCCAGAGAAGCAGAAGGAATTGCTCATGGTTACACGATGACAGAATAAGACTTGTACCCTGGTCTCCCTATTCCCAATCAAGACACCACTCCACACAGCCTCTCCTCAGCTGACCCAGAGCCAGTGGTGTTTATGAGGAGGTTTATAGACAAACTCTACTCCCAGATGCCCCTCAGGTCCCTTCCCACTGATGCTGAATCTGAACCCCAAGGCTCTGCAGCACCATGAGGGTCATGCCAGTCTGGGAGTTGTTCAGCTACTTCAAGCCTCAGTTTGCTCATCTGTAAAGTAGTAATAGTAACAGGTTCCACCTCAGCTGGTTTATGTGAGGATTAATGAGATAAAAGGTAAAAAGCACTCAGAACAGGCCCAGTATTCCAGGGCTCAATAGATGCCAGTTGTAGACTTTTTGTCTTAACTATTTGAGGCTCTGCTCCCTCTGGCTAGGTGGCCTTGGAAAGGTCTCTTTTACTCTCTGAGTCCTTTTGCCCCATCTAAAGTGAACACTTTGTCTAAGTGATTGCAAAGGTGCTGGCCAGCTCAAAAGTTTTTCACATCTACTTTAGGTTTTCCCAGGTACTCTCCAAGTTGGGATTGCATCTCATTAGCATGAGAGAAGCCTCACCCCTTTTCCAGACACCTCAGGTCCGGAAACATTCAAAAGGCATTAGGCCCTTCCTTAGGAGGCCAGGAATTCACTACCTCATTTCCATCTTCTAGATGGAAGGTCTTTCTTGGCTCACTTCACACACACACACACACACACACACACACACACACACACACACAATGCCTTTCTACCTCTCCAGTCATCCTCCCTTTTCAGCAAAAAGGGCTGGTTTCTTATTAATAAAGGAAGGAGAGCTAACATGTATTCAGCATCTATGTGCCAGGTAGGGCGCCAGGCTCTTCACCTATGTAATTTCACCTAATTGTCACAGCAACTCAGGAATGGGGATAGCATACCCCACTTGTGCCCAAGGAAGCCAGCTCAGAGAGCGGAAGCAACTGGTCCTGGTCACACTGGTACATGACAGAAAAGGGACTGGAGCTGAAGCTCACACTCAGGTGTCTTCCAGGAACCACAGACTGAGTAAAGGTGGAGGAGGGAAAGAGCTTGGAGCACAGTTTCCCTGAATCTGACCCCTGGCCTGGGGTGGAGAAGAGGAGAAACTGGGTGGGACAAGGGAGAGGGAAAAAGCACAGTCCTAGGGGCTGCATGCAGATTCAGACCCCTGAGCAGAGCTGGGCCTAGATACTCCTGCCTCTTAACTTCTCATCCGGCTAGATGGGGGAGGTAGGGGCTCTCTGCTGTGCAGGTTTAAAGGCATGTGTCCTCCAGGGCTCAGTGGGGAGGAGCAACTACAATGAGAGCAGTGGGTCACTGCAAAACAAAGTGCAGTCCACCAGCAAGCCCGCTCTCCCAGCTGGGCAGAGTGGACCCCAGTCCCGCAGGCGCAGTGGGATTAACTGGGGAGGCAGCTGGGCAGAGTGGAACGACCATTAACAGACCCATGTTTGGACTATAGCTCTACAACCGGTTCACTGAGTGGCCTTAGGAAATGCCCACCCCACAGAGTTTTAAGATTGAGCAAAGGGATGTATACATATGTGTGCATACATGTATGTATATTTCAGCACTGCCTGGCTCATAGGACACAATCGGGAGAGGTACAAAGTGAGAAATGCTAATACTTCTTGAGGATCAGGAACAAGGCCAGGGTCCCTGCCTGTTGAGAAGACAAGAAAGTAAATGGTTAGTGACAGAGAGATGCCTGAGGACTGCAGGAGGCCAGTAAAGGCCCCTTACCAAGGCAAGAAAGTCTTAGAAGGCTTCCTAGAGGAAGAGGTATTTGAGCTAGGCAGGGTGTTGGGGGTGAGGAGACTGCAGGCAGCACCTTCAGGGCAGAGGGTCAAAGGAAGGGTTCAAGAGGCAGGCCAGGCCCACCATGGAGGCCTTGTTTGCTCAGCTACACACTTGGCCTTTGTCCTAGAACAAAATTCCACCCAAAATAGTCTAATTTGCTTTCATCAAAGACAATCCCCAAAATCGAACACCTCCCCAAATGCCTGGCCTTCTAAGCTCTCCTGGACTTCTCCACACAGTCCCACACAGTAGGAAGGACTTTAAAGGGGCGGGGGCTGCTGAGGACATGACTGAGTTTGGGTGCTACTGAGGGACCTCCTGATTCAAGGAGGCCTAGAAAGGGTCACACAAAGCCCAGACCCCCAGGTGCTCAGGCCAAGGCTCCTTCTCACTAGCACTTCCCACGTGGTCTCTATCCTGTCCCCTGAGGAAGCCTCAGGATGTACCCTCACTGGGGACAAGACTGCAGAGGCAGTGGGACAGATGCAACACAAAGATGAGGACTAAGCTAAGGAGGGGAAGCCTAAATATCACTTATTCATTTGAAAGGCAATTCAGCCCAGTGCTGCACATCAGGGGCGACAAACCTCCTGTCCTAATGTCTCAGACAGGCTGTGCATCACCACACCACCCTGCTAGGCCCAGTGGGAAGGCCTGAGAGCCATGGATTAGGGGACACACCTCCACTCAATTCAGGTAGTGAGCTTCCCATCCTAGAGGAATGCAATCAAGTGGCTGAGCCTGTTGCTACAGAAGAGAGGCCTGCCTCATGTGGAGGGCTAAACTGAAAATGAAGATGCCATAAGCCTCCCATTCTACCACTTAAGTTGCAGTCTCATAAGCTGGGACAACCTCAAGCAAGTCGCTAGAATTTTCAGGACCTCAGATTTTCTTGTCAAACGGGATATTCATTCCTGGTTGATGTGCCTTGTGAGGAGCAATAGTAAGAACCAAATGAGAGCATGGATGCGAGGGCACTTTGCAAAGTACAAAGCACTATAAAACGCAGCATTTTTATCATTTGAAACAGACTTTCAGAGGAGTGGGCCCCACAGGACCCCAGAGAAATGCATCCTTTACCTTCTATTGGAACCATGTGTTCCCAATGAGGTAATGGATGAGAAAGCACTTTGCAAAAAGCAAATCCCTGCACAAATGGTAGTTGTTATCATTGCCGTTATCATGATGATGGTGATGATGATCGCTGTTCTCCCATCTCCTGACTCAAGGACCCCAAGGGGCCAAAAATAATCTAACCTTAGATCCTAAAGGCAGACCCGTTAACTATGAGGCCATTAGCCTCCTGATTTGGAGGTGGCTGAGAAGCAGTTTCTGGCTGAACCCATAAAGGCCGTTCCATCTCCAGAAGAAGCCCCACAGGCACCCTGGATATGGCCAAGCTCCCTCCCATACCACCCCTACACTTGCTCCTCCTTTCCCACCTCCAGATACCCAGGGCATCATCCTAGATGCCTCCCTCTGCCCCAGTCCCCAACCTGGTCAGTCACCAATAAGAACAGTAATGACAACTAATGTTTACTGAGCACTGCACATGCACTGAGACTGTTCTAAGCCCTATTGAAGGCTATCTCCCCTAGCCCATAAAGAAAACAGTGTTAACAGCCCCATTTTATAGATGAGGAAACTGAGACAGAGGGTAAATAACCTGCCCAAGATCACGCGGCTGGTAAATACTAGAGCCAGGTTCAAACTCAGGCAATATACAGCCAACAAGCTATCCTTCAGTCTCTCAAATGTCTCTCTCATCCCTCCACTCCACTGCATGACCACTGCTACCACCCTGGTCCAGGCCACCAACGCCTCTCATCTCAGCCATTATGACCATCTGCCTGCTACTCCCACCATGAGTGACACAAGTGCTTGGACCTATCTGACTCTTTAAACTCTAGGCTTTTAAACTCTGGCACATGGCTGGGCTCAAAGCAGGCAGGCATCGGTGAGCACTGAGCACATGGAACCAAACCAAACGCACTCAGGAGGCCTGGGGGCTGCTGAGGCTAATGACGGGGCCACAGGCAGTAAATGGATGGCTCCTGGGTACCAGGCATGGGCTGAGTGCTTTCTGTGTGTTATCTATTTTCATCTACAAAGGGACTCCCCAGGTACAATTGTGCCATTGGACAAATCAAAGCTCTTTCCACTCCACCAGCTGGAATTTCTCCTCTAGACTGCAAGTGTGAGTGATGGCCATGATTTAAGAGGGGGAATGAGGCTGCTGTCTGTACCCCCCTCACTGCCCTTCATTGCTCAGTTTCCTCAATTGTCCTGCGGGGCAAGCCATCCCTTCCTGGAAGGGTGGTCGGGGCAGCCAGAGGAGTGAACATCAGTGAACCACCAGCCCAGCTTTGGCAGCTAGAGTTTGAGAAACACTGGCGGCCCACACTCCATGAAGGTTTCTCTCAGGGGAGGGTGCTAGAGGTAGGTCAGGAGACTAAGCTGTGGCTCCCTCTGGGCCAGCAGCCGGGTGGCCCCAGGCAATGGGCTTTATGAGGAGCTTTGATTTATGAGGTTCATGTCTTAGGAGAAGCCTCCTCTGATGTGGCTCCAGACACCTCTTTAAAGGAGCCAGGAGTGCAGCACAAGAGTAACCTGGGTGGCCCTATCCCAGGCCAGCCTCCCTTCACACTCACTTTCCTTTGGCCTTCTCTTGTCCAATTGATTGGGAAGGGGGCAGGGAACATAGCTCAGATAAAGAACAATCCAGATGCCCTCTACACCTTGTCGAGCCCTAGCCGGCTAGAGTCTGAAATAACCTGGACAGGCTCCACACAGTACCCATCTCAGGGGAGAGCCCAGCCCCACCAGAGACTCTGCTGTGCAGCCACTGGAGGATTCCAAGCAGAGAACTGACATCATTGGGCTTATGTCAGAACAGGACAGGGAGGCCAAGTAGAAGCAAGGAGCTGACAGGAGGCAACTATAATAATCCAAGTAGAATGATGAAGATGTGGGCAAGAAAGGATGAAGGGGTCAGATTCTGCCTATACAGTGAAGGGAGAATCAATAAGATGTGGGAATGGACTCGATGTAGGATGTGGGAGACAAGAGAGATGGGAATTCCAAGGATTTAGGCCTGAGCCACTAATAAAGAAATGGGGGAACCTAGGGGTATGTTGTGGCGGTGTTACAGGAGTTCACCTTGGGGTATGCTAAGTTTGAGATAGCTATTAGACACCCAATTGAAAAACAAGGCAGTCTGGAGTTCAGAGGTGTGGTCCCAGCTGGAAGTATAAATTTGGGATTGACCAGATGATAGTGAAAGTCATGTGCCTGGAGGAGAGCACCAAGAGTGATGCAGACAGGGAAGAGAATCCTGGGGCACACCCGCCTCCAGACATCAGGAGCAGACGCAGACACCAGCAAAGGCAAGTGAGAAACAGTTGCCAAGGAGGTAGAGGGAAACCAGGTGTCCTCAAAGCAAATGCAAAACGTCTTTCAAGGAGGAGGGAGTAAGAAACTGCATCGGATGCTGCTGAAAGATCAAATATGATGAGTTCTAAAAGCCAACCCCTGGATCCAGCAGCAACATAGAGGGCACTGATGATTCTGATTTGGGTGACCCCCATGTTGGGGATGAGAGTCTGAGTGGAGTTGATTCAAGGGAAAACAGGAAGAGAAAAAGTGAGTATTAACTCACTGAATACTCACAACTATCCTACGAGGTCAGTATGACATTTCTCATAGTTACAAATTAAAAACAACAAAACAAACGAGACAGAGAGGGCTAACCAAAAGGCCCAAGGTCGCCCAGTCAGCACATGGTGAAGCCAGGCTTTGAATCTGGGCAGTCTGGCCCTAGGGCCTCTGGTCTCAATGACTCTGCTCTGCTGTTTCTTACTCTATGACATACAGCCACCTGTTTATTGAGCCCCTTCCATGTGCCAGGTCTAGCTCTTCGCAAACACCAACTCTACTAGCTGCTGGTTGCTTGTTATTTCCCAACTTTGCTGAAGTCAGAGTTAGCAGGAAGTGAGACCAGTGTTTGAACCCAGGTCAGGGTGACTCGGATGCTTGTGCCCATTATTGATAGCTTCCAGGATGGCATCCCGGGTCCCAGGTTCCACTGGATCAGACACTCTGCTCAGGCAGTGACCAGGCCAACCACCCTGACTTGGGAGTCCCAAATCCCGCTGATTAACAAATAGCCTAAGCACTGTGAGCAGCTCCTGGGTCCTTGCTGGGTCTGGCCTCTCTCCTCTCCTGCCTCATCCTCCACCCCACGTCCCACACCCACTGCAGTCATTCCTGGAGATCCAAGCCTCAGCCTGGCAGACTTATAGCCCAGCAGAGAGAGGCACAAGTCCAGGCATGCCCTTGGATGGTGCCAATAATTACATACACCTCCATCCCCTCTGCAGCGCTTTATCAAACCCCTTCCTCGCTGCTGGTCTTGGGGTGCCACAGGGCAGGGATGGTGACGTCAGACTTGGCCTCGCTCTCAATACCTCCCTTCTAGTGACCCTTCCTGTCCCTGCAGTCTGCCCCAGAGTCAGGGACCAACAGCTCAGTTCTGCCTCTGTCCTCAGAGCACATCACTTCCTTTCATGCACCTGGTAAACATTTACGGTGTGGCTCATCCCTACACTACTTCATCCAGTCACTCTCTCCAGGAATCTCCTTCCCCTGGTGTCTGAGTCTCACTGGGGATAATTCCTCATTGGGGATAATGATTAATGTATACTTCTTAGCACTACAATAATGATAAAAGAAATTAAAGGGCTAGAAGCACTTGGGGAACCATAAAGCACTGTGCATGTGTGTGTGCCACCCCAAGCCTCCACCAGGAGCCCAGTGGGATCTGTCCACCCACAATGACACTTATTCCACTAAGTGTATGAGGCTTATCATCCCATAACCCTCCTTAAACATGAGCTCCCTGATGGCCAGGATTCCACCCAAACTGTTTGCCTCTGTCTCTTGCTTCTGCATGGCCACTAGTTCACGTGCTGCTCCCATAGCTCTCGAGGTAGGCCTCATTACTCCCATGTGGCCAATGAAGAAACTGCACCCCAGGGTCACCCAGCCAGTCAGGAGTGGATCTCGACCATGGTTCAGGCCCTGCCATCTCTGGCCTGGCCCCTGGTCCTACGGCTCTGGCCCCATGGTCCATTCTCAACCCCAATACCAGAGCAAGGCTTCAAAACACCTTCTCACCTGCCTTCCAGACTCACGTGCCTTCAGTGGTTCTATGCTGTCCTGGGGCAAAAATCTAACTCATCACCATGGCCCTTGTGGTCCCACTGAGCTCTGTGGCCTCATTTCCCTCCATTCCCACACCTTCCCACCCATACCCACTCCTCACCAGTGTCTTCTCCACGGTGTTGGGCAGAGGAACGTAATCCAGAATGGAACGCTGTTCCATCAATTAAATTCTTCAGTTACAGCTGGGTTTCTCAGCCTCAGAACTACTGGTGTTTTGGAGCCAGAGCATTCTTTGTTATGGGGTTTGTCCCACACATTGTGTGATGTTAAGTAGCACAAAGGCTCACCATATATATATATATACACACAGTATAAAAGCTAGAATCGGGTTTGGGTCCCTCTGTACCCCTCACTTCCAAAAAGCACACTACATTTTACAAGGTGCTTCCATTCCCCCTGTCTCCTTTGAACCTCCTCACATCCTGGGAGGCACTCCACACTGTACATTAGGAAACTGAGGCACAAATGAGGAGAGTGACCTATGCAAGGTCATACAGTTGGTCAGGGGAAGAACCAGGACTCAGCCTGGATATGCTCCCAGCCAGTCTTCAGTTAACACCAGTCCTTCCTTGCTCAGTGCTTCAGTAGCTGTCTATCTGGGCCTCCTCTCACATGTTCACAATTGTCCTTGAACATGTCTTCTGTGCCTAGCCCTTCCTTTCTGTGCGGGAGACCTTCTCTGTCCTGGAGGAGCTCTAGATGAGAGGCACGGACACAGAGATGTGCACTGAAGTGTCATGGGAGCCGTGACAAAGGGCCTACAGGAATGGGGCAGAGTGTGAACAGCATTCCATGTTCTCCTCCCTGGGGGCCCATGAGCCTCCCTCTGTATACGCAGGTATCAGCATGAAGCCTGGGTCCCAGCAGGTGCTCAGTAAGTGATATATGAGAGAAAAGGAAGATGAAGGGAGGGAAAGAAGATTTTTTTCTACCAGGTAAGACTGGGTAATGACTGATTCTCCCTCTACCCACATAGTCAGGCTGGATTAGATACTACCTAGTCATTCATTGCACAAATATTTCCTGAGCATCTACTCTGTCCCAGGCAGCATGCTAAGTGCTACAGGTACTGTGACGAACAGGCCAGACACAACCTAGCCTCTGTGGACTCTACAGGCTGGCAAAACGTCTGGGCTCCACATCCCTCATGCTTCTTTCCCAGCCTTTCCCATCACATGGGCACCACTCAGTAGGGGTACATCTGTCTACATGCATCTGTCCCATGTAGACTGAGCTTTCTGAAAGCAAAGGCCAGTCTAACTCCTCCCTGTGCCCCTACACCCGGCACCCAGCAGGATGTGAGCCTGGCCCTGAGTGGATCTTTGCTGGTTGAACTGAACAGATGGAGTGTCCAAGGACTAAGGTGCAGGCTGTTCTGTTTGCTTTAAAGAGGACTTCCTAATCAACAGTTGCAGCCCAGTGTTGTTTTTTCATATCAGCAACAGACATTTGATGTTGCACAACCTTCATGACAACACGTGGAGAGTATTGGTCTAGCTTTTTATCTGGTTTTATCTAAGTGACCCGAAGCATAAAACAAAAGTGGCTCAGCAGCCACAGCCCAGGCGGGAATCCTATTTCTGGACTGGACCTCTCTCTGGATTCAATATTCAACCAGTTCTGGCCAAGAAGAGCTTGGCTGACGGGAACTGAGTGCTCTCCCAGCCCAAGCCCACAACTCTAGTGAGGACAGGTGGCTTCCCGAGTCACACAGCACCTGACCAAACAGAGACAGAATAACTCAGGCTGTGTGAGGTTTTTCAAATAGCGAAACAATGCTTTACACCGTAAGTCTCCCAAAAGTGACACTCCTTCCCCCAAACCTCGATACGATGCCTCCCTTTTCTAAGCCCTCTAACTGCTTAATAAGTCATCTTAGATGTCTACCTTGTTTTATCAATAAGACTGTGACAGATTCAAGGACACAGTGAGTCTCACTCATTTCGTCTCTGCTCCAGATCCTAGTACATAGAAGTGCTTAATAAAAATTTATGGTTTCCACATCTTAGAAATTCTCTAAAAGGAAGGCACCTTCCATCCAACCCCTCAGACACCAGCCAGATGAAATCCCAAGGGGTTAAACATAAAGTCCCATGATAAGGTTCAAATTGCTACACACTGGGCCTCTGAAGCCTCCAAGCAGAGCCCGGCCTCTGTGTAAACTCCCAGCAGAGAACCAACCAGACTCCGGTCTGTTCACATGCCTGTCTCCAGCCGTGCTCCTCCAAGGTGCCTTGTTCCTCTCTGCTCCCCAGCACCTAGCACATGACCTGGCCTGCAGCAGGAGCTTACCAGTTCTTTATTAAATAAAGATGTTCATCACGTTGTTATTTATAATAGTGAATGAAAAGCAAGAAATAACCTATAAATGTCCAGCAACAAAGGAAAGATTCCATATATCAGGGTGTGTCCAGGTGATGAAATACTACGTAGCCTTTATCTTGAGAGGCTGTATGTAGCTCACAAAGAAAAATTTTAAAGTAGAATACAGAAGTTTCACCTATGCCATGAGTCAAACTATTTTTAAACCGTGTATGTGGACAGAGGTCAGAAAAGGTAAATGAGCAGGGGAAACTGGTAATTATTTTATGGGGATGAATTTGTGAAAGAATGCATCTCATGTTGAATTAGTTACTGCTCTAGTGTTATCAGTGAAGAATTTTTTTAAGTAATGTACAGAAGAACAGGAAGGTAGAAAACTGCCTTGATAGCATATCTGTAAAAAATAGAGGGTTTTGAAGGATGGAGATGTTTGTATACACTGAGTCAACAAGCTGATGAGATCTGAAGCTGTGTTTGCTGGAAAGGTTCAGGTGTAAAATCTCTGCTCACCCAGCTAGGCCCAGCTAGGTCACCAGGCTCAGCTCCTGGCACCAAATTCTAAAAGGAGCTTGGGGACCTGCTTTCTGAGAAGAGCCCTGGGCTAAAGGCCTGGAGATGAGGCTCCTGAATAAGAGAAGGCTCGCTGGCCTTTAGAGCCCGAGGCTTCACAGAACAGAACCAGGATCAATGGGAAAAGCTACAGGAGGCCCGACTTGGCTCAGTATAAGAACTGTATTGAAAGCAGAGCTCTCCCTATTACTGGGAGTATTCAGGGACAGACTGGAGACCTACCGTCAGAAATATTTTAGGGAGATAAGCAGATGAATTTCATGTATGCTGTGAGAATGAAACATATTTATTGAGTACCCATATAAAAATGAATGCACTTTGTGTGTGTGTGTGTGTGTGTGTGTGTGTGTGTGTGTGTGTGTGATTTCATTGAATCTTCACAGATTTTCAGACGAGGAAACTGAGGCTTAGGAAGGTGAAATGGTTTGCTTTAACTTTCAAAGTTGGCCGAGGCAAAGCAGGAATTCAAACCCAGATCTACCTAACTCCAAAGTTCCTTCCCCTCACTTCCAACTTTTAACTTCTTAAATATTTCATTCATTAGTAAGAAGAGACTCTGATTCCTCATTCAGACTTCCTCCTACTATAGGATGAGAAGATTCTCAACCTCTCCGTCAAGAAGTTGAGCTGTGGCCTGCGGAACACAGCAGACCAAGCTGGCCAAGCTGGCGGTGGCCCATCTGCAGGATAGAAGAGCCAAGGCCAAAGGAGTCAAACCCTGCCTCCAGGCAACTCTGAAGGCACCCTGCCCAGTCATTCCCACTAGTCCAGGTGCTAAAATGGAACAGAAGCCCAGGACACATCCCGAGCCTTCCCAGAGCTACTGTGGGTGCTTGAGAGTAGACCTAGGAAGCAGTGTGGGCTGTGAGCAGTGGGCAGTGGGCAGCGCACCAGATGAGGAATGAGAGGGTCTGACCCCCATCACCTTGGGCAAGCCACTCCACCTTCCCGAGCCCCGCTTTCCCTTTGTACAAAAGAACCATTCCACCCACCCACCTTCCCCAACTCAGGGCTGCATGCAGTTCTGCCTACAATGCCCTCTTGCCATCCTGTCTGTGAACTCCCACACACTGAGGCCCACCCACAATGTCACCTATTCTATGAAGACTTCCCTGATCACTTCCTATTCCTAGGCCCAGATTGAGTTAATCTGTGATTCTCTAGCACTCAGAACATCCCCCTATTTTTAGACTATTTAGTTGACTGCGGGCCTTGAAGCAGGTGCCATGTGAGCTGAACTGACAACAAAGCCTCCCTGCCAACCAAAAACCAACACGGCCTTTAAAGTTTTGCATTTGCGGATCTCTGTGAAATCAGCCTGCAGCCTCTGAGAACAGGTTTTCCACCTGCTTTTCTCACCCCAACCTCCCCTACACAAGCCTCTATTTTCACTCTCCTATGCCCCACAGCACCCAACTCAGGGCTAGCCACTTAAAAGGATCATGCCTCCCAGATCTATCTGTCTATGACAGCGAGAGTGCACGGGAGCTGCTGCAGCCTCACCCCACTACTCTCTGCTGGGACTGAACACTTGGCTCTCAGTAACTTCTTACCCCCACCCACCAGGCAAAGGCAGGGCAGGGCCCTCTCCCAGGCCCAGCATGGCCAGACTGTCCCCAGGTCTCTGCCTAGCCAGGTCACTCCAGTGTCGGGTGCATTATTCCCTAAGCTGGCAAGTACGCTCTGTTCCCCACAGTCTTGTGCCTATAAAGGCCAGAGCGGCGCCAGTGGTCATGGAAGCCTCATTTCAGTCTGGGTCCCCAGGAGGCCCCCTCCAACTCCCCGAGCCCACACTCAATTTGGGACTGTAAGCATTACATCTTTAACCTCCTGTCCACACTGTCCCCACAGAATTTATTAGTGGAACATTCAAGTGGTCTAGAGAGATGGCAGTGATAAAATGACTCTAAAAGGATCTGGATTAACATTGGGGCCATTTGCCCAGGGAAACCCAGCCCCAGATACAGAGGAAAAACAAAATGAGTCCACGCCTCCAATTAGACCATGTTGAGAAAATGAGCCAAAAGGGTTTTATGAAGAGGCAGCAAAGTGCAGGGGAGAATTGGCTATAAGCCCTGATTCTATGCTTATCAGCCAAGTGGTCTTGGGTAAGTCACCTCCTTCAGGGAACCTTCCCTAATTCCCCCCACTGGTCCCTATCTATGGGCACCCATTACTTCTTGAGCTTCCTGTGCATCTCCCACTACACAGGGATTTTCTCTCAGTCAGAGACACCCAGCTGAGGGCTTGGGACAGAGGAATACCAGGTATTTGTTAGATAGACAGATGGAGAGATAAATAGAAAAACAAAAGAAAAAATGAAGTTTAACTCTCTAGGCCTATTTTTCATCTTGAGAACAAGAATTAAGCCTTCCTGCACTATATCTTTAGTACTAAGTGCAATGCTGGATTGAGGTAGATACTAATGACCAAATGAAGGCAAGAATGAACAGAAGCCTGTTTGGCATGGCTCCTCGGGGCTGTGATGAGGATCAGCTGAGATGAGGTTCAAAACACTGCAAATACCTGTGTGAGAGTGGTTTGGATCAGGGCTACCCAAAGTGTTGGCCGCAGTCCAATGGCATCAGCATCACCTGGGAACTTTCTAGAATTACAAATTCCCAGGCCCTACCCCAGATCTACTG
Source organism: Eidolon dupreanum (assembly GCA_028627145.1). Lineage (NCBI taxonomy): Eukaryota > Metazoa > Chordata > Mammalia > Chiroptera > Pteropodidae > Eidolon > Eidolon dupreanum. The sequence goes on from CM053502.1 coordinate 31,558,425, forward strand.
AAGCAGATTCTCTGGGCATGAGGCCCAGGAATCTGGATTTAAGAGCCTATCAGATGACTTTTCTACAAAGGAAAGTTTGAGAACATTGGTTTTAATCATAGGTCTAAGTTCCTTATGTTCTCTGTGCCCCTGTTTCCATCTCAGCAAAATGAGGACAATGCATGTAAATATGCTCAAGAGAGTCTCAGGCAGACTGTTGTTACTAAGTTCCCACACCAGGATACCAGCACCCATGAAGCACAGAGGGACGCAGACACAGCACACACAGCCCCACTGTGCTCTCCAGAGTTCTGTGATCCAGAGCTCAGGCTTGAGATAAAGACATGTCACACCTGAGGTGCATGTAATGATGTGCTCCATGGTGTGGCTGGAGTCACATGAGTGAATCCTCATGGCTGACCCAGAGGCCCTTGGATTGAGCTGAAGCTGTTTCCATAAGTGATGCTAGGAACCTACAAATTCCATTTTACACAGAGGGAAACTGAGGCCAGAGAGGGGCAACCTGGCCTGAGGTCACCCAGTCAGTGTGGGTGAGCCAAGCCTGGGATGCAGGCCTCTAGGGAGATTTTGAGCAGAAGTGCCCACTGCAGGGTGAGAAGTGCCCTCTCTCGCCTCCGCCCAAGAGCCATGGGGACAGGCTACCTGTACACAGTAAGGGTCAACTCAGTGCTCCCAACTCACTCCTGGCCAGGAGCCTCACATGGGCTGACAGTCAAGGTAAGGAGCCATAGTGTCTCACCTGGTAATTGTTGGCTCTTTTGGGCCCCTGCTTTGATGGTCTGGGGTTACCGGTAGGGGTTAGAAGCTCCAGCAACCTGGAATTCCTCAAAACAGCCTCTTTCCACAATCCTGACTCTAAAACACACATTCATTCATTTACTCATTCAACAATTATTCTCTGAGCATCTTTTATGTGTCAGGCTCTGTGAAGATGGCTTTAATCCCAGCAAGGATAAGAAAAAAGATCATGTGGAATTATTATTCTGAGGCTCAGAGAGGTTAAGGGACCTGCCTATAGTTACACAGCTCAAGAGAGGCAGAGTAGGGTGGGCTGACACCGAAGCTCGTTCTCTGTACCTATATTCATTCCACTTCCATGAATTAGAAGCATGAGTTTGTGCCCAGCTGAGCCCCATATTAGGTCTCAGATTAGAAAGTCACAGCCCCACTCTGAGTGAGCCCAGATTCCCTAAAGCCAGCGGGGAAAATATTATCTATCCCCCAGGCCTGTCTGGAGAAATCTAACCAGAAGATGGAAACGAGGAGATGTACAAACATGTGGTTGTCATTGTCTGGTCACTGTTCACCACCAGCTGCAAGGCAGACACTTGCAAGGGACATCTCCTCATGGCTCCATAAGCAAGGGAATTGTTTTCCTTGTTTTAACAAAGGTTTAGAGACGTGGAGCTCTCGCAGAGGCACACAGCAGAAGCTGGTCTTGAACTCAGGTCTTCTGGCTCCTGGGCCAGGGCTCCCTCCATGAAGGCTCTCACTGTCCTGCCACCTCATTCACCAAACCTCCTCCCACACCACCCCCAGAACAGCAGCCCTTGCCACCCCACCCATACCACCTTCTCCCTCTACCTGGCCCAGAGAGTCTAGCCTGGAGCCAGCAGCTACTAGGACCCCGTCCAAGAATCCCCAGGCAAAAGCAGAAGGAGGGAAAGAGGCACAGTTAAGATTTAAAATTTCTTGAACAGAACCTTCTTTTATTTTGAGGAAGAAATCATTGACTTGGTTCACAGTTCAGAAAAAAATAATAATCCTTGGGTTCAGTTTGGGATTCAGCAAATTAGCACCGTTTGCTCTGGTTTGGGGTTTGAGGTTTTGGTCAAGTCTGTGGGAAGCAACAATTGGGGAACCTCGTTCCACAGGCCCCAAAGGCATTGGTCTCACTGGCACCATTAAGGGACAGAGAATAAGAAAAGACCGTTCACCATTCAGGCAAGAGCCCTGCTTCTCCTTAGAGCTGAGAGCAGTGGGCCTACTCCTGAACTGAGAAGCATCCCTTCCTGCCCAGCTTCATCTCCTCCTCCAGCCTGGCTGAGTGCTGGACCAGACCCCAGCTGCTGGGGGAGAGCCCAGTGTCACCTCTTCCCTATATCCTGGCACAGTCACCCAATTTGGAACCTCCAAGGCTAAGAGTTCCAACCACTTCCCCCTCAGTCCACCCTGATCTTCCCTGATGATCTTCCCACCTCCCCTTGGCACTAGGGACCCCTGGCCACAGCAGCTCCTCAATCAGAAACCACCCACCCACTGGGCCTGTCACAGAGAGGTTCTTTAAGGAAAACCAGGCTGAAACAAGCAAGGTGCCCAGTCCTTCTCCAACCCTCTGGCTGAGCATTCCAGTGTTTGATGTTTGTGTCCTGGGGCCAGAAGCACCATCCATCCCAATCTCCCACAGAGCGCCCTGTAGTAGTACCCTCTAGGGCCAAGCCATGGCTGCATCCCACTTCTCAGCCACATTTAGGAGTTAGGAACTTTAATAACCACTGAAAGTTATTAAAATTTCTCTCTCAGTTTTGTGTCATACCAGAAGAATCATGGGCTCTGGACAAACATGCCTTTGAAGACCACTTAATTTTTCATGCAAACTTGAGCAGGCCCTTTGGCCTCTCTGAGCCTTATCTGCAAAATAGGAATATCAATACCTATTTTACAGCATCTCAAGGATTAAGTGATGTGACATCGGTTTCAAGGATGAAGTGATGCAACGGTAGGTACCCAAGAAACCCAAGCTCTCCTTCCTCCTCTCTTCTCTCTCTGTGAGGACAGGGTACATTACTATCCACAGCTCGTAATTACAAATGCATGTGAGGGGTATAATAAGCTTCATGCTGGGTTGACAGTGCCATCAACAGGGTACAGTTTGTAGATTAGTCACAATTGGAGGTAACGATTGCTAAAACAACTTTATACCAACTAATGAGACTGGTGGCACCAGAGTGGCTCCTTCCGTGCAGAACACATGGTCATCCCCATCTGCCAGGTGAAAAAATGGAGGCACAAAGCAGCCAGATGACTCGCCAAAGTCGCCCAGCCAGCAGTAATAGAGCCGGGGCTGGAATTTGGATCTGATGGCTCTGAGGCCCACCGAGGAGAAACACCCTGTAAATGACAGCCTTGCCTCACCAACACCTCAGCGTGTTCCCAAAAGTTCTGCTCCTCAGCCTGGCCGTTCGACGCACAACGGCCAAAGGAGAAAAAACAGCTCAGTTTGGAAGGCAATAAAAATGTGTTTTTTTCTTGCTAAACAAATTAGTTTACATCTGGTGATGTACAAATAAATAGAGGGGCCTTCCCTAGGCCCAGACCAGACGTCTCCCACAGCCTGGGCCCCGCGCCGACTGGATCTGGCCCTGGGCACCGAACGGAGCACCCTCACTTCTCACTCGCTCTCACGCCATCTGCGGGATCTGCACACCTCCTCACCTCCTCTCCCCTTTCATCACCTCAGGAACTGCCCATCTGTGGGGGTTCCTCCAGTCCTTTTTCCCCAAGGGGAGGAGCAAGGTATCAGAGAGGCCCCACCATCCTGCAGTGAGGCCTCCAGGCGTTAATTTCCCCACTCTAAGCACCAGGCTCCTCATGTGTAAAATGGGGATAATGGTGTCTTCCTGCCAGCGCTGTTGTGAGAATCAAAAAATACCTGAAGTCCCTACTACAAGTGCCTGCCACTTAGAAGACAGGCCCAGATGTAGGATTCCTCCTCCACTGTTCCGTGGCAGCATCCCCTTGGGGGACACACTGGCTGTGACTGCCAGAGCTCAGCTAAGCCTGGTCACCCCACACTTCTGAGGCAGTGAGTGACCTCATCCTTCTGACTGTGCTCTCCCACCATCCAGTCCCTGGGGACACCCCATGACCCCTTCCTGGAAATCCACTGGTGTTAGCATATCACACCCCTGAGGGAGCCTGCCGTCAAGAGCCTCACTTTGGGGTTATCTCCCAAAACCACAAAGACAGATTAGTTCTCTGATGGCTTGAGAGATGCTGTCTGAAATGGGCTGAGGTTGTTCACTGCCCACCCCACCCCCCAGGATGGGGAAACCGAGTTCCAGAGAGGTTAGATTACTTGCCTGGCATCATGCTGAAAGCCAGGTCTCTGGACTTCCTGCCCCAGTATCTTCTAATTCAGACTAATGATAAAGAGCTGGTACCTGCCATCCAAACAGTAATGGGAGGCCACCGAAGGGATGCACTAATGGCACAGAAATATCAGCCCAAGGCCTATCCAAGTACTCACATCCACCACAAGCGCTTAGCTCCCCCGGTACTTAAAGGCTTCTGACTTTCAGAGCCACTAATTCAAATGTACATCTCAGAGCGGGGTTTGTGTTGGCCAGGTGGTACTAGGGTGGTACTATCAGCCAGGACTCAGACAGGATTAGCTGGGGGCAGAGCAAGAGTGAAGCTTCAGGGTCTGGGGAGGTGAGGAGGGATAGTGAGCCCCCTCTGTCTCTGGACCTGTCGACATCTTAACTGAAAAAAGAATGCACTACACAAGATGACTCCAGGGTCCCTTCCTAACCTTTTTTGGATCCAACTTTGCAACCCATTTCAGCTGTAAATTGAGGTGTGCCTATGGTCCTGGTAACAGGTGTTAACCTACAACCAGGCCTGACTGCTCCTTCCCTAGTGACCCCTCCTCAGCCTGAGAAGTGACCCCTAACTCTATGTCTCTCTCTCAGTAGGCCTACATCTGAAGCTGGCTTCTTGACCACTGCGGCCCTCAGGTTCTTAGAGTGGGCAGACATGAGAGGGAATGGCCTTACACCTCACTCTCTCTCCCTGACTACCCAGGCCACCCTGGGCCTCTGGTGGGAGGGGATGAGTCCACAAGCGGGGAGGGATGCAGCAGCCACAAATGCCCCCAGGAGCAGCTGGATGATTGTGGGAGCTGGGCCTGCAATTAAAATAAACCCCCCAACAGCCTTAAAATAACTACAAGGCATTTCAAGAAGATTGTATTGTTGAATTTACTGTTTGTTTACTAAGACAATCTGAGTTGGGTTTCAGATGAAAGGAGGAGGGAGACCAGATGTGAGACTGAACGTCTGACCTGCAGCATCTGCTGCTCCGCCAGGATCCCTAGCATGCTTGGGGAGAAGGGGCCGCCCAGAGGACAACGAAGACCAAAAGACCCAGTCCTCTGCCCCAAACCACAGGCCGTCCAGCCTCTCCAGGTCAGGGCCCAAGAAGCTAGCATTCTACCTCTATCTGTCCACTTCCCCCTCTTACGCAGAAACTCAGGAGGGCTACTCAGAGGTAAGGCATCCCAGAAATACATCTGAGCTTCAGAATCACAGAAATGAGAGTTCAGTGCCAGCTGTGCAACCCTGGACAAGTCACTGGGTTGCTCTGAACCCATTTCCTCAGCTATAAAACCAGGACAGCACATGCCCACCTCCTGTACTGCAGTGAGGAGGGAACGGAAGTTCTGGAAAGCACCTGGCACAGTGCTGACCGCAGCGGGGCTCCGTGACGGCAATATTAGCCCCACTTCTTTCCTTCTCCTCCCAGCTTGTCGGCCTTTTCTTGTAAAGAATGTCACCCAAGTTGCCCGCCTGAGGCAGCCTGACCTGGGGAGGACCACTGCTATGCTCTGTGAACTCCTCAAGGTCAGGTACCTGGTCAGAGTCTCTGGGTCTCAAGGGCCCAGGCCATAGCTGGACAAAGTAGTGGCTCCCAGACATCTGTTGAATGAAGGAGGGAAATGGCAAGGATAGAAAGGAGACTTCACTAGCTTCACCAAGGGTCAGCACAGGCTGTCAATCATGTTAATAGCTCTAAAACTTTTTCATATCAAATAGAGCATCTGTCCTTAATGTCTTCATAAGGGAAAACAAGGAGAGACATTTCCATCACATGAGTTTCATTCATAGGTAGGAACACAGAGGCCCAAATAGATTGAGAAAACTTACTTCCCTTTCCACAAATCCCTGCTCTTTGACAAGAAGTGGATGCTATCCATGTCACAAGCATAGGGGGCCTGTCACCCAATGGCACCTGTACCAAATTGGGGCAGCTACAGGCCTCTGCTACTGACAGAGCTGTGTCACCTTGGACAAGACAGTTAATCTCTCTGAGCTTCAGTAACCTCTTAAAAACAGATAAAATCCTCTCATCTCATGAACATTAGGTAAAATAATGAAAGGGGAGGTGTCTGTGAACTGTAAACAACATGGAAATGTGAGGGGTTATCATCCTATAATTAGAGAAAGTTTTAAAACTCATGTGGTCAGAAAACAGATCAATCTTATTTGGGGAGAGGTTAGGTGTAGGCAAGTGTGTGTGTGATGTTCATGATACATGCTGAATGAATGAGTGAATGAATGAACAAAGAACATTCCAAAACCAAAGCTGTTCGGGTCATTTGAATGTACGCTAAGACTAATTTGTCCTAATAAGTATGCAACTGGAATAAAATACCAGCTCCAATTCCACTGCTGTGAATGAGTAGGGTGAGACAATTCTGAAGACTTGGACTTAACCATAGGCAAGAGCTTTACCCCTTACCATACCAGAGGTGAACTTCTCCAAAAGTTGATGGCACACACATCCACCACCATCTGACACCTCCACTCCGCAACAGACATTGGCCAGATAATCTCAACCCTGGACACAGTTGGGTTAAGGTTTCCTGGACCTTAGGCCTAACAACACCTATACCATCTGCTGGTACCAGAGGGAGGCATGCAGGCCCTTCTTACCAAGCCTTGGGCCCACATAAGCCTCTAAGTCTCCAAAATTAAGTCAGAGGAAAACGAAAGCACTCTAAGGCTGCCCTGGGATCCACACTTGTACCAGAAAAGCAGAGTTCTCTCCAAGTTCGTGGCTGCATGAAGATGTGTGCCCAGCTCTGAGTAACCTGACTGGGTGATGGCACATTCTTCACCAGAACGAGGAATGCAGCCCGCAGTGGGCAAAGGCCATCAAGGCAGGGCTGTAGGGCCCCATAGCCTCTGTCTGGACTGTTGCCTTAGTGCTCCACAGATGATGCCAAGTGGGGTGGAATGTGCTGGTCGGAGGCTGGAGAGAGGCCTGGACCTGAGAGAAAGACTTGGGAGAATTCATGTAAAACTGTGAGCAAAATAAGAGGAATGGATGCTGCTGGCTCGGGCAAGTGTGTCCAGTCAAAAGTGGCCCAGAGAAGAACGTTTCCATCCTTTCCGTGCTGACAGAGTGATGGACTGGATTTCCTGAAAGCTCCACAGACCCAGGATGGTGACTGCTGCTCGAGGCCTACCAGGGAGGGACAAGTGAAAGGGCCTGAGCCCACCAGTGACCACCCATCCCACAAACACATGTGGATGCCTAGGACACAAAGAGTACCCAGACACGGCCCCTGCCATCAGGGAGCTTACAATGGACATCGCACCTTCTCCCGAATGGCCCAGAGGCTAAGTGATGTGCTCAAGGCCACACATCTAGTGGGTGGTGGAGCTGGGACTCAAAATCATTGTCTGATCTCCCATCATCTTCTTCCACAGAGCCACAAACACCCAGTCAGTCACTTGTTCCTTTTCTCAGGGACCTTCCTTGACCATCCTAAGCCCCATTCCTCCCCCACCAACACACACAAACACAAACACTCCTGTACTGAGTTTATACTACACTAACTTAAACCACTTTGTCAGCTACTTTGCAAGTGTTCTTAATCTTTCAACTAATTCATCAGTTCTTAGAGAATAAAGGAAATTTGAAATTGCTATGCTGCATGCAATAAACTCTTGGCATCTGGCCGGCCGGGGCCATTCCAGGCAGATTCGGCACCAGCCCCACACAGATGCTTCCTGCTGTAAAGGTGAGGAAAGAGCCTCTCTCCCTCTCTGCAGCCCCTTCAACAACCTCGACCTTGAGACCCACTCTGTAACCACTCATTCTCTCCTTCAGCTGCTCCGCAAACAGTCACCGACAGAGCTGACACCTGATGGCAGGCCCTGGGCCAGGCCAGAGGATGAGAAGTCTTTCAGGCGCAGTTCCCTGTGTCCCTGTGGGAGGTGCTCACAGGCTGGTGGGGCACTGGCCCACGGCCATTCACTTCTCATCCTATAGATGTGAATGAAATAAACTGAATGTAATCATAAAAGGGCCCTCCTCTGTGGGTTACCTTTCAATGTATCCCCATAAGGAATGCTGGGACACAAGCGGATGCCAAGAACCTTGGCTGGGCCCTAAGTGCCAGTGCTGCAGTCTGGCCAACTTTTCACTAGGGTGGGTTTGGTATCACTCATTAGAATACGTCCACACTCCTGTCTGAACTGATTCTTCATGAGCAATAACTTCAGAGCCAGGCAAGAAGGAAAAGAATTAGAGAGGTCCTCTTACCACTGGTCACTCTATTCGAATCTGTCTTTCACAAAAAAAAAAGAGGGGGGCGGGCACAGAAACACATTAAATCCTATCACCAGAGAGTAAAAGAGACCTCAAGATCTTCTCAGACAACCTTGACGTTTTACAGATGGAGAGACTGAGGCCCAGAAAAGAGAAGGGATGGCCCCAGGCCTCAGAGAAGCTAGAACAGGACCTAGACAGGAAGCTAGGCATGGTGTCCAGCAGAAAGGCTTCCTTAGTCCAAACAGAGTTGATGCCTGGTGGCAGGTGCCCCTGCCTTCCAGAAGGAGGTCCTGGAGGCTAAAGGAGGATGCTGTCCAACCCAAAGAAATCCATAACTAGTAAGCTTCCCTGCCACATGTCACAATGAAGAGGAGCTGTTACAGGGAGAGTTCCTGGAAATACTGACCACCTTGAGATCCGGGCCAGCTCCACTGGAGTGTATTCCTCTCCTCCCAAAGGCCCAAATACCTTGCCTTTCTTTCCTTTGAATATTCATTCAACAAGTATTTGTTGTGAGCCTACTATGTGCCAGACACCATGGACATAATGATGAGCTAAACGGATGTCCCTGCCTTGAGTTTAGCACCTAGTGAGGGTTCTAAAGTGGCCGAAGAATCACACGAATAAATGCATAATAGTCTCTGTTAGTGGCATTAAGGACATGTACTGAGAGCTACAAGAACACAGAAGTCAGAGAAATCTTCCCTGCGGAAGTGGCATTTGAGCTGAGACATGAATTATGAGTAAATATTAAGTGAGCAAAGGCTGAAGCAGAGGAAGAAAGAACATTCCATGTCAAGGAAACAGCCTGTGAAAAGGCCCCAAGGTAGAGGTAACAGTGCTTTGGAAGGGAAAGAAAGAAGGCTAATGTGGCCAGAGTATGGAGAATAGGGGACAGCCATGAAGGAATAAGCCAAAGGGGCGATCACGCAAGGCCCTGGGGGCCAAGGTACAAAATATGAGTATTATTCTGAAAACAGCAGTAAAGTCCTAAGCAGGGTAAGGGTATGTGACAGGATCCGATTTGTGTTATAAAAAGGTCACCCTAACTACAGTATGGGAAACAGCCTACAGGGGAAACAGGAAGCCCAAGAGGAAGGTGACTGCAGTTGGCCAGGCTTGCACTGAGTGGTGACAGTGGAGTTGGAGAGAACTGGACACACTCAAACAAGATCCAGGAGGTCAAACTGACAGGGCTTGCAGAGGAACTGGAAGTAGGGAGTCAGAGCTACCACCAAGAACAATTCCAAGGGTTTGATGGTGGCACCTGTCACTAAGCCTGGGACAGTAGGCAAGGATCAGATGAGCTCAGTCCTGGCATGTGGAGTCTGGGGTCACCCATCCTCACTCCCCCACATGCACCGCTGGTGTACACCACCAATACCTCCTGAGCATTTACCAAGGGCTGAGCCCTCCTTTGAGCACCTACAGCCATTAACTCCCTTATGACAGTCCTCATATCTGGTGGGCGTGACTATAAACCCAGGCAGGCAGTCTCCAGAGCTTGAGCTCCCAACCAAAGGCCCCCTCTCAACAAGCCATGGAACATAATGACCGAGAGCAGACCATGGGTCAGAGTCCTGGGTTCAAATAACACCTCCGCTTCTAATTTCCTTTGTGACCCTGGGTGAGTTGCTCTACTTTCGTGGGTCCCACCTGTGAAACAGGGATATAATGGGACCAATTAACACAGAGAGTCCTTAAGTGGATCAAATGAGATCAAATGGTACAAATGAGTCAGCAGCATGCCTTGGTCACAGTGAGCACAAAGGTTGGAAGCCAGTCACTTGCCTTAGCAAGCCCGTGTTTCCAGCACTGGTGGAAGGCCTGGCACAGGGCAGGTATGCAGAATGAAGGAATGGCCCAGGCACCCTGCAAATGCCCGTCAGGTAATAAGTGTTATGGTCCTAAAGTGGGTACAAGAGGAAGTAGTGAGCACCTGTCCCAGAAACACTAGAGCACACACGGGGTGGTCATGCTGGGGATCCTGCAAAGGGATTGGGGCTTTGGGAGGGTCCAGATTAGAAGGACGAGGGGCTTTGTACAGTCCTTTCCAGGCCTGAGGTTCGGTGACTCTCCCAACCCACCAGCCTGCCAGAGCACGGACAATTTTATGGAGCTCAGTTTCTTAATCAACCTTATTCTGCCGGGGCTTAGAGCTGAATCCTTTCCCCAAATTGGACATTTATGGGGCTGGAGGAGGGACAGAAGAGGAGGCTGGATGAAGTGTCCACATTCCAGCTGGGAGGTTGAGGGCTTTTGTGTTCCTTCCTTCTAAACCCCAAATGTTCCCAGCCAGGCCTAGAGGCATTCATGTCTCCCTCAATGGGCGGCCCCCCTCCCAGACCTCTTGTCGCCCAGCTCCAAAGAGAGCCAGGCTGCCAGAACCTCAGAGCATCCCCAGGGCTCAGCACAGAGCTGGCACACAGTAGGTGTATGTCCGTGGAGTGTGTAAACCAAGTTCAGCCTGATTTCAGGCTTACCCAACTCTGCTCTCTCCTACTCCTGGGCTGATGTGGCCTCTCTGTGGTCAGGACACACCATGCATGGTCAGGACACTGAGGCCATGCATGAGGACCAGTGCAGGTGCGCCTCACTTTACACTGCAAGGCGAAGCAGCTAGCTGAGGTCAGATCCACCAGGGCACCTGGTTGTTCAGAGGTCCCACTCTCACAGAAGAAACTGAGGCATCTCCTGAAACACAGCTCCATTCCTGTCAGTGCCACAAATCAAGAACCTTCAGTGGTTCACCAGTACCCAGAAGGTCAAGTCCACACTCTTCAGCCTGATGCTCACTCCCATCTTCCCTTGCAATGACTCCCTTCAATGTACTCCAGCCTGGTGGAGCTGCCTGCCTCTCCTCAGCTGGGCAGCAGGTGAGTGAGATTCCTGGGTTCCCGACCAGTAGGTTCCTGGCACCCTACCACCACCCAAGAGCCCTCTTGGCAGAGGTCCTGGGGCTGTTCCCAGGGAAGGCAGGCAGAGCCCAACCCTGCTTTGCTCTTCCCACCCGTGTGGCTTCAGGGACTTGGCTCTGTCCAGATCAGTGAACTCAGCCTGACATCTGCTCTGTGCCTGGCCCCGAGCTGGACACACAAGATACGGAGGTGCACACTGCCATTGAGAGACTCATCAAGGGGGCTGGGGGACCCACACAGAAATAGATGATAACAACCCCAAGTGACCACAGCTATGGGGACTCAGAGATGACATTTTACCAGAATTGCGGTCAGGGAAGGCTTCCAGGAGGAGGTGCAGGCAAACAGTGTCCTGGTGGAAAACAAGAGCTAGGTGAGAGTGAGGGAGGCATAGCAGAAAGGACATGAGCAAGCGTACGAAGGTGGCAAACAGCAAGTCCTGGGCTCTGGCCAACCTTGGCCGATGCCCAGCTCACAAGGGCAGTCCTGTCCACGGAGGCTGCAGAGAAGAAAGAAGGCCACAGAGAGGGGACCAGACTTCCACGTGCGCCCCCTGCCACCTTCACTCCCATCTGAGCCTGCGGACATACCATTCCTTGTGGCCGCCCTGCCGCGGAGCTCCGCGTCCCCAGAGCGCCACGGTGTCTGCGCTGCCGGGTGCGATCTGTTATTATCCCCCGTCAGCGCTGCCGGCCTGTGTACATTCCTGGGTAATGAGTCTGACCCTCCTCGGCAATGTTTAATCAGAGCCTAATCGACCCTGGCTTTGATCTGCTTCATTTTCTGCAGAAACTCCAGTACCTGATTTTTACAATCTGATTAGCAGGGCTGGCTCTCCCAAGCCAAAATTACCCTAAGTTGCAGAGATCGCTGCTGAGTTCTTTGTGTTCTTCCCCTCTCTTCCAACAAGTTATTTCCTGAGACAACTGTCACTTCCCCACTTGTCTGTGACTGTCGCCCTCACCCTCATCTTTCACATGCAGTCAGTCACCAAGTCTCAAATAGAGGGCCCTGATCCTCCCCTCCTCTCCCTGCTGCCACCACTGCAACCAGATCTGATCAGAGCCACGGCTGTCCCCAACCATCTGGCCACGAAAACTGCTCCCTGCTGACCCCTCCAGCCTGACCTGTGACTGCACCCCACCCATCCCACCATGCACACATCAATGCTCATCTACATGTTCTGTTAGAAACACACCCTCCCCTCCGCTAGACCCTTCATCTAGTTCACATCCCTCCATTGTCCATACGCCCTGCTCAGGCTCACCCACATCAGGCTGCTGTGCGGGCTCCTCTCAGCTCCTGGGTCCTGGGGGCTTCCCTCCGTCATCCCAATCACCCCACCCATGGTCACTGTTTCCATCATCTCTCACACCAGACTCTGAGCCCTCTCTTATTCTCCATTGTTTCCTTGAAGACAAGAGCAATGCTTGACATGAAGCTGAGTTCTCACCAAATGATAAATGAATAAACTGATGGATGGATGGATGGATGGATGGATGGATGGATGGATGGATGGATGAACAAATGAAGATTCCCTTGCAGCCCATTCAGGAGGAAGCACATTAGCAGGTCAATTCTCTCCTGGCTCAGCCCCATTCCACTTTGTACCTCTCTGACAGGGGTCTTTGCTTGGTCTGTGCCAGACCCTGAGCTGGGCACTGAGGCACAGATGAAGCAGACTCTCTCCCTCTACTTGGGAAGCTCAAAGCCTAGTGCGAGGGGTGGGGCGGGGCTGGTGGGACAGAGAAGGGAACAGATAAACTAGTATACAGGATAAGGGCACTGGGACCTGGTCAGGGTAACTGACTCTGCTTTAAAAAGATGGAAAGAATTTAGAGGGAACATCTGAGCTGAGTTTTGAAACATAAATAGGAGCTCTCCAGCCAAGAAAAGAGCTACTGTGCAAAGGTACAGAAGCATAAGAGCACATGGTGTGTTCAGAGGATGATAAAAGTTCAGGGTAACCAAAATCGAGGCAGGGGTAAGCTTACTAGAGCCAGATCATAATAAAGGACCTTGTCCACCATGCTAGGCTGATCAGGCCATGTCCTACAGAATCATGATTTCTGTCACTTAACTGAATTTCCTGACAGTGTTGAGCCCTTCTCTGGCCTTGACATGCAAAGGATTCCAGAACTGTGTGTAGGAGGCTCCAGAGAGCTATTCTAATGCCAGGATTTTTCCTGTGAGGACACAGGCTCAGAGAAGCCAAGTGACTTGACTGAGGTCACAGCCTGTGAGGAGCAAACCCTGGACTGGAACCCAGCATTTCCAGAGTTAAGAGAAGATTTTCACAGGATGGAGACAGATGAGCAAGAGGTGGAAGGAGCCAGAATCAGAGCCAGGCAGGAGAGTTGGACTTGGGAGGGGGCCACTCACCTCTTCTGTAGACATGGGAAAGAAGTGGGTCCCAGCTCACAACACCTTTCACATCCTTTAAGGTGCTGCCCACCCCTGCCTCTCAGACATCCTCTGGAGTTGGTAGGGTGGGGTGACAGGTAGGAGGAAAGAAAATTAAGGTTTCCTAAGGACTTCCCATGGAGTTCTTTTATTAATTATTTATTCCCAAAAATTCCAAGGAGACTCTAAAAACATTGACCACCTGGTCCAACTATCCAGTCATGTTCTTACCAAAATTCGATGCACCAAGCCCCCGTGTCAGGATCTGTATAGTTTAATCCCCACAATGATGTCTCATGGGAGATACTATAGTATATAGTATATAGATACTATATACTATAACCCTGTTACCCTTTCCTTCCTAAAGGTCATGCATCAAGACAGTGTTTTTTTGTTTTGTTTTGTTTTGTTTTGTTTTGCTTCCTGAATTCGTAAGTTTTGCTCAACAAATGATGGGTCTACCCAGCTAAGAAGTGACAGCATTGGCCAAAGCCCCTGCTTTCTGCCACGCATTCCAATCTTTCCTACATCATCTGGACACCTCCTCTCCATGGTGAGGAAGATGAGGCAGGGGCTTCAGTTAACTGGGGGTGTCAGCCTCAGGCTCTGATGGCAGCCTCACTTCAACAGGTGACAGAGATGACTGCCCCCATATGCGGATGCTCCCAGGTGCAGACTCCCTGTATCTACCTCTCACTCCAACTAGGGGAGGCAAGTGGTATTGTTTGTCACAGGTGAGAAAACAGATGCAGAGGTGAACTAGACTGCTTGTGGCCACATAACCTGACCTCCAGCCTCTGGAACCTCCGCCCTCCCTGTGCCATTGGGATCACCATTGATGCTGAGGATCATGAGGCCACAGCACTGGAGGCCAGACTGGCGTCACTGCCAAATAAGCAGTGTTTCCTACACCAGTAGCCCGGTCCTGTGTGTGGCAGGTGATGTCTGCTTCATCCTGGTTCATGGTGAGCACCTCATCAGACTCTCATTAGACTCTGTTTTCTCTGCAAACATCTCCACAGGCCACACCCCTCCTGTGCCCAGGAATGTGACTATGGGCTCACAAGGGATAAATCCGTCTGAGTCTATATTTTGACTAGTCCCTACAACATGTGCTCTGAGCAGTTAGCAAGGGAAAGATAGAAGGAAGGGGAGGTGGAAGGGCCAGAGGGCTGAGGGAAGAAGGGTCTCCTTCCTTCCTGATGCAGATGTGCAAGCTCCTGCTGAAGCGAATGGGCAGGCACCAATCCTCCTCATACCTCTATGCTTGCTTTTCCCACCACCCTCTCTGTTCTCCCTCCCATCACCACCAATAAAACCCTTCCCATTTTTAATGTCCCCTCCTCCAGGACGTCTTCCCTGGTTTGCCCCCACCTTCCTTTTCTGACCTTCCACAGCATGTGCTTCCTCCCTTGTCTAATACTTGCTTTCCCCACTAAACTATAAACTCCCAAGGGCAGGCCCACAGCACCAGTAAAGTATCATGTACCCCAGAAAGTGCTATGGAAAAATCTGCTAAACGAGTAAGTCACTAAATAAATGTTCTCATTTTGACAATTTTCAACTTTTTACTGGAGGGTGGAGAATTCACTGGGCTAGCACTTTGAGAACTCTAGAGGCAGTCTTCAAAGGCCCAGGAGTTGGGCAGATATGGCACCAGCCACATCCCCGCCCCTCTGTCAAAGGTCAAATCTATGCCAGACATTGATGGGGAGATAAAACACAATCATGGTAATTTTAAAAACGGTAGCACTGCCTTTGCTTTTCATAGCACATTGTGGATAATGGAGCACTTTCTCTCAGGTTATTTGATTGTCACCACCCTTGTGAGATGAGGGAGGTTAAGAGACCAGCCAAAGTCACAGTACATCCATTCCTTTCAGCACTCTAATCAATTGTGAATTAGAAAGACAGACACAGAGAATGGAGTGGGGGGACCGGGAGCACAGAAGGGCCACAGGCCCAGTTAGAGGGCAGGTGGTCCCAGAGAAGGCTTCACAGAGATGACATCTGAGATGAATTTTAAAAACAGGTAGGAAATACTCAGGCACAAACATAAAGGGCAGCCTAAGCAAAGGAACTAGCAGAGGCAAAGGCACAGTGCTGTGAGGAAAGAGCTCATGGTTCAGTGTGGCTAGAGTAAAGGCAGACGTGGCAGAGGGCAGTGGCACTGTGTGCCAGGCTGAGTCCTCGCCTTAATGGGAAAGAGCAGAGGGACATCCCACAGACGCAGGCCAGGCCAGGGAGGTGCAGACATGGGAAGGAGGGGAAAGGGAAGAAGAAGCGTTCATGGTTCTTTGGGAACGAAGCTCCTGCTGAACTCCCCGACCCTGAACCACTCTGTGTGGTCATTATCTCTTATCCAGCTGCCTGACCCCTCAGCTATGAGTTCTATGAGAAAGGCCTGGACCTGATTTATCTCTGCGTTCCAACATCCAGCACTGCCCAGAAGGATCAGAGACCAGGTATCAAAAAGAACAGTAGATTCGCTGACTCCTGAACCATGTGCTATAATGAAGGCATCAGGCAGGTAAGCCCCATCCCTCAGCACTTGCTCAGCACATGGTGGAGCATCTTCAGAGATATGCAAGGGGCAGAGAATCAGTTCTCTCTCTCTCTCTCTCTCTCTCTCTCTCTCTCTCTCTCTCTCTTTCTCACACACACACACACACACACACACACTCACTCACACACACACACACACACACACACACAGCTCTAGTCTCCCCATCAGCACCTCTGTAGGGAAGGGGCTGATCTCCAAGGCTGTCTGAGGATCTGTGATATAAGACACAGCTGGGACAGCTTCAACTGGTCTCACAGGAGGGTCCCTCCAAGAACCACACATCAAGTGGCTTCTGTCTAAACTGACAGCCAAACCCACGACAGAGGAAGGATTCTAACCCAGTGAGCATTTCTCGGCCTCAACCTCTACATTTTAAAATGGAAATGATGGAACAAATAAGAGACTGCAGAGCATCTTACACTATGCAGTGCTGTTCAGTGTGCCAACACTGTCTCTTTATCCCTTTATCACCCAATGAGATGGGCAGAGCAGGAACAATTAACTCCTTCTTATAGCTAAGAAAATGAGAATCAGAAGGCAGCATGCTTGAACTGGGCCTAAACAGGCAGAGATAGGAAGAAAGGGCGTTCCAGCAGAGGGACTAGTGTCAGCAGGAACAGATGGTGGCGATGGTGCAGGGCATGGACTGTCCAAGGGTGTGGCTGGAGCAAGAATAATAAAAACCAGGTGCTACCCTAACCATTTTGCCTGTATTTAGACATTTAACCCTCATGACAACCCCTTGAGGTTGGTACAATTGTTACCTTCTTTTCACAGATGAAACACAAAGATTAAGTACCTTTCCCCAGGTTGCCCAGACAGCAGGTGAAGAAGCAGGGAGATGCAAACCCAGGCTCTAGAACCCCGTTCTTTCTTAACTACCAGGCAACATTGCCTCTCAAAAATGAAGGGAGCATGTGAAAGCTGCCTATTCAGCTCCTGACCCTTAATTCATATTTGATGAGCAAACAGTGGATGAATGAATGGAGAGTCTGGGCATCTCTCCTCACCTGTAATACTAGCTCCTTGGTCTGCCGCCCTCACCAGTGGCTGGGACCACTTATACACACACACACACACACACACACACACACACACACACACACACACCCTCCACAGCACAGCCTGCTCATCTCCACCCAGGTCCGGGGCCTAGCCAGTCACCCCCTGGAAGATCTGCTAGTGTTTCAAGGAACCCAGAGTGAAGTCCTGCTCTGACCTCACCCCTATCTCTCTGGGCAGGACCCACTGTACCCTCACCAACCACACCAGCAACAGGCTTGCTCTGGCCCTCCTTTGTCTCCCTAGCCATGGACCCCTGCTTCTGACCCTTCAGTCTGATTCCCTGTCCAGTTCCCATCTAGTTCATGGACCCAAACACAGTCAATTTTACCATCACTCATGACCAGCTTCTAAACAAAGCTCTCCAAAAACTCCCTCCCTCCCACCCAGCCTAAGGCCCGCCTTCTCTCCCTCCGCACCAGCTGCACCTCCACTGGGAATTCCCCCTGTCCTCATGCCTAGGCCCAGCCCCTCTCACCACCTGCTCCCTGTTGCATCATCCCTTGTACCCACCATGGGAGACAGGGGACGGACCTAAATCAGTGCTCCTCAGAGACTGCTCCTCTGTCTCCCATCCATGAAATCTTATTTAAATGCAGTTCTGGGTCCACCCTGGACTCCTTGAGCTAGAATTATTGGATATGAAGCCCGGGAAGAAATTTGGGCCCAGGGTCCTAAACCTACACACATTTGGCAGAGCTGAGTGCCCTGCCTGGCCATATCCCCAACCTCCCTGAACTTTCTTCCTCTAGCTCCTCCTCCCTGCCTATTCCCTCTCCCTCCCTCCCACCTCCAAGCCTCCCTGCTAACTTTTCCACTGGCCAGTCCCTGCAGCCACTCAGCCAACATCAAATCTATACATTAGCTGAGCTCCAAATCTACTGAAAAAGGGTCCTTCATCTCTGCACAGCTCTACCTTGCGAACTTCCAGTTTCTCTCAATGGCCTCTGTCCTTTCATGGTCAACCCCAACCTCCCTTCTCCTCGTTACCCCAATCCAGAGTCACATTCACCAGCATTACTGGGTTCTACATTCAAATCAGCCCCACCCTAAGGGTCTGCCTCTCTGAAGGCAAAGAGATGACCTGTATCACAATTCTTCTCAAGTCCCACATGGATGGGGGTGACAGGATGAAGGCATTTCCATACCCACAACCTGACCTGGGGACACTGTCTGGCAACCCCAGGCCTGGCCTGTAGCCCACTATGTAGTTCTTCCTATTTCTATTAAATACCTTACCCCCTCCGACTGCCTCTTTTTTTCTTAACAAAAGCTATCTTTTCCTTCTCATCTAGTCTCTCTTTTCCCCCCAACTAAAGAGGAAAAGACTTGAAAAGTCATTTTTAAATATCCCATGGAACAATAAATCCCTTTTCAGCTAACCACACCTCTCTAATGAGGGTTAGACCCACTGCCAGATTAATTGTCCCAGAGCCCAGCTCTATGCCATACCCTTGCTCAAGAGCCCTCCATGGCTCCCCACTGCCTGAAAGATAACAGCACTCAGTACAACTATAAAACAGCAAGTGGCATCCAACATGTTCTGGATGTGTATGGAAAGAATGTAGTAATAATTTAAAGAATGTAACAATAACAATAAAAATATCATTTAACATTATTGAGCATGTACTATACACATATTAACACTAATATTACATTACTTCACAGAGTTATAGTAACTCTTATCACAACCTGCCAAGTGGGTGCTATTATTGTCCCTGATTTAGAGTTAGGGTTGTCGTGAGGAACAGAGCTGAGAGGATAGAGAACCCAGCTTCATCTTTCTTTCTCCCCACTGGGCTGGAACCACACACTGACCCAGGGCCCTGCACCCCACCCCACCCCACCCCCCCTCCTCTCTCCATCCCCGCCCACAGGCCTGGTTTTCTGGACCAGCACAGCCACTCTCAGAAAACTCTGCAGCTCTTCCTGGACCCCACTGACTGCTCATCTGTGCTCTGGCTAGAGATGCTCAGTCTTCACTGGCCAGACTGGCCCATATGTCAGCCTGGCCCGGGGCTGACTCCTGGGGTCTATCCCCCGCCCCCAGAAAGCAGCTCGAGAGCCAGGCTCTCCCTTCTTTCTGAGAGAAGACTTTATAGTGTGCAAACTGCTGCTTCTGGACCTTCCGTTAATACACGTAGATAAGCAGCATAGGGTACAAATCCATTTCACAGAGACAAATAATTGTGGTTCTCGGTTTACTCCAGGCACTGTTTACTGATTTAATCTTCCCTAATCCCTTCAGGAACTATTATTATCCCCCTTTTATAGATGAGAAAACTGAGGCACAGAGAAGGAAAGTGACTTGCATGGCCCCACGGCAAGTCAGTGGCATTACTGACCAGGAGAGACTTGAACCCAGGTCTCCCTGGGCAGTCAGCCTCTGGAGCCACCACTATAGCCAGCTTAACCCCAACAGGCTAGAGTGGTCAGATCCATCTTCCCTATTGCTGTTGGCCATCCAAAACCTTCTGGACACCCAGACACATGGGACAGGCATCAGGCCAACCAGTCAGGATGGTTTTTGGTGGCCCCTAACACCAGAGACCAAAACCATTAAGTTTGATTCTTATGTGTTCACTTAGCCACCCCCATCCTATTCAGGTCCCCCAGCATCCCCACTCAGAGCTGCCCCTCCAGCCCAGCCTCTCACCCCGACCCACTGATCCAAATTTCCATTCCTTCAGCAGCATGAGCTCAGTGAGGAGGAAGGCCATCTGATTACAAGCAGTCCTGGCCTCGGGGTCGCCAAGGCTGTGGGCACCAAAATCAGGCACCATCTGCGGCATCTCAAAGGCAGTAAGAGGAGAGAGCACAGTAAGCCATGACTTGGAGGCCAGGCTCTACCACCATCACACTGGGAAACTCCTTGAGCCTCAGTTTCCTCACCTTATCACCACTGCCTTACCCAACTCTCCAACCATTGTGTGGCTCAAAGTGACAATGGATGTAAACATGCTTTGGATAATATACTATACAGTTTGCAGGGAGAATCTAGCATTACCAAAATGGACAAACTTTCCCTGAGCATGCCAGGTCTGATAGGAAGCACTGGGGACAGAGTAATAAACACAGTCCCAGACCCCAAGATCTGCCTAGTGGGAGAGACAAACAGTGAACAGGTACAGGTGGTCAGTGCTATGCAGAGGGATGCTCAGGGGACTGTGGGTTTAGGGCAAATCTTCTCGGGTAGCCTTGAAATGAGTCTTAAAAGACCAACAGGAGTTAGCCAAATAAAGAAGGGCATGAGGCACTCTAGGCAGAGAGAAGAAGATGGAGAAAAGTGTGGACTCAGATAGAGTGTGGTGCTTTCACATTAAGAATAGCCGACAGGGCACTGTGACAGTAAAGGAAGGCCACTTTCCCCAGCGAGCTCATTCCTCCTAGTCCCTCAGAACTATCCCCAGCACCTGCATAGGAAGCCTTCTCCAGTCCCCCAGGTGGATGAAGTACTGTCCCTGGCCAATCCTCACCATCGAGGTTCAAACATCTGTCTTCATCCAACCTGCTGGGGGCTCCCTGAGGGCAGGGCTCGTAAGGCGCAGCATTCTCAGTGCTAACACATGGCAGGCATGGAGCTGGTATCAAGCTGGCATCAAGAAGTGACCTGCCCAGCACAGTAGAGGAGTCAGGCTGAGCAAGGCCTCTCCCATCTGCCCAATGCACAGGGAGTGGGTTGGGGCTAGCCCTTTGGGCAGGACTTCAGTAGGCAAGAGCTTAGAGCCTGGAGTCAGAACCAAGGAAAGGAAATGGCCTGAAGAAGTGTACAATACTAGGACCCATTAATTGGCATTTATCAAGCACCTACCAAATACCAAGATATTCACTTTACAAACAATGTTTCATTTTAGCCCTAGCAACTACCCCTAGAAATGAAAACCTCCCATTCCTAAAACAGGAGATTAAGCAATGTAGCCAAGTTCACTCACCTTAGAAGAGACTCAGGCTTAACCCAGGCACTAGAGTCCTTTCCTCGGCCCTCCTTAGCCTCTGCCCCCAGTGCCAGGGGACTGAATGGGGGCTGAACTCACCATCATGAGGCTGCACTCCAAGTACAGAGATGCCTGAAATGCAAGTATCCCCAGGGCTGCTCAGATCCCAGCAGTAACCCCGCTTTACAAGGTGGGATGATTCCGAGGGTTTTCCTCCCCTCGGGGAGCCGGCAAGCTCCAAATGGCTAATGCTGTGCTCGGCAGAGGGTTGAGTTTAATAAAACTAGAAGCAGCTAATGGCTAACAATAAAAAATAATATTTTTCCTTCAAGCAATTAAATTGTAATATAGAGCTCACTAATTCCTTCCTGTTCTTTCCCATGGGACCTCAGATCAAGCACCAGGAGAAATGAATTATGTGTCTCTATTCCCCACTTGAAACCCAAATTTTAAAGAATCTATGGGAGAAAAATTGCCTCCTTTATTATGGCAAAAATCTCTGAGGATTTTTATAATAGCTTCATAACAAGTTACCTTTCTGCAAACGCAGGATTCACCACCCACCCACATCTTAAAGACCAATAAATTCATTTCCTGCCCCTTCTCCAAAGAAACATAATATGTAAAAACTAAAGGTATTACAGCACGGCT